>JAVSBS010017022.1:96527-116749 GCA_033124195.1 Coracias cyanogaster
AGGCCAGGTTGGACGGGGCTTTGAGCAACCTGGTCTAGTGGGAGGTGTCCCTGCCATGGCAGGGGGTTGGAACTAGACAGTCTTTGAGGTCCCTTCCAATCCAACCCATCGTATGATTCTGTCTGTAGACATGAGTCATTACCTGTAGACATGAGTCTTCCTGCTGGTGTGTGGATATTGTGAGGATCATGTCATGGAAGTACACGGCACTGGGGTCACCCCAGGCCTCTGGGTTTGTAGCTGTGGTTGCATTTACAGCCTCAAATGGAATCAATCAGTTCTGTGGTCTCAGAGATCATTCTTTTTGGCAAAGCAGGGCCTGGCGCATCCGTCCCCCCTCACAGGAGGCTGTTGCTGCCGTGGCACTTTATTGTTCTCGTTGTCGCTACCATCACTGGAACCTCTCACCATCATCCCTCTGGAGATGATGAACTCCAGATAACAAAGTTCTTCTCCCTCTCCTGCAAACTTCTCTTTAAATTCATCCTCTGAGATGAGGGAGGTCCCCAGAGGTATTGGTGGACACCCCAGCTTCTCATCCTGTTACAAATTACTGGGTTTGAGTGTTCGAGGCACCTTCATGGAATCGTAGGATCACCTGGTCCGTTTTTCCAAAAACTCAGTTCTCTCCACAAAACTGCTGGGGGACTTTTCTCCTGCACACAAAGTCTGACACCTGCAGGTGCTAAAATGATGTTCCTGTGCTCAGAACGGTGCTTTTTTAACTCTCTTCACTACTGCTTTTTATTTTCTATATTTGTAACAAAGCAAAAAGAGAAGAATTTTGTATTTAAAACATGCAAGGTCTAGGGGTCAGGGAGATGTTGGGGAGAAGGTTGAACTTGATGATCCTAGAGGTCTTTTCCAGCCTAAATGATTCTGTGATTCTGTTCTCAGCCCGGATGAGATTCTGTTCTCAGGATGGTTGAGTCACCATCCCTGGAGGTGTTTAAGGGTCGGTTAGATGTGGGGTTGGGGGATATGGTTTAGAGGAGGACTTTGTAGAGTAGGGTTGATGGTTGGACTCGATGATCCCAAGGGTCTTTTCCAACCTGAATGATTCTATGATCTGCTTCTACTGCTTAATGCCAATCCAGGTATGCCTCATGGGTGTTGCTTCCAGCCTTTTAGGATCATTTTAGTGATGGGAGTAAAAACTGGGGGGCCTCTGATGCTGTAGGTGCAATTGTAGCCTGTCAGCTGCCGTGTGCGTGTTTGGGAGGAGAGGAAAATCCTCTCCCGGTGCTTCCTCTCTGCAAGACAGCCCTGCTCGTGGGAATCCTGCGTGCGCTGCAGATGAAAGCCCGTCACGTCCACGGTTCCTATTCCATTTATGGCAAAGTGCTGCAGTGCCTCCACAGCACGTTTCCAACCCGGCTCCTTGCTGACCGATAATTTCTGTGCTACAGCCCTTCAGCCTTCTGCTGCCGCTCGCAGCCGCTGCTGCCTTTTTCAGGTCTGCACAAACCCTGCAAAGCTGTAATTGAACCTCTTAAAGCTTGTGTGTGGTTTTCACTGTGTCTTTACAGTGGTTTTTATATAGTGTGTGTTTTCAATCAACTTTTCCAAATCGGTATGGGCTGGGTGTTACCGTGCGGCTGCTACAGCTTTGACCCTGAGTTGTCCCACTTGCCAGCAGCCCTCTGGGCTCTGCAGAGCAGATTACGCTCCATAGATCATGGAGAGTTGGATGTACAAAAAAAGATTTATTATTGTATTTTAAAGGCTGGCTTTTCGTCACATCTCCTGGGTTAAGTAACACAGCTGCTGATTCCAAACCAGCTCGTTGTGCACCGAGCTGAACGGTTTCTCTGCAGAACCAGCAGAATTTCTTTGCACAGACAGCAATGGGCACAGTGACTAAAGATGTGAGAGCAGGAAGGTTGACGAGATGCAGCATTTTCTTTGCAGGTGAATTCCTTTCTGTATTTTTTAGTAATATGCTAGAGAATTTTTACTGCAAGATCCCACATAGAGGAAGAGACAACTGATGCGCAGGTACCTGCGGTGCAGCGATCACTGGGGCTGTGACCTTTCATCTGACTGCAGAGTCCTGCGTGTTAAACCAAACGGGTGTTCCTGGCTTGTCAGACCCACCTCAGACTGGTCACAGGCTTCTCCTTTGCAAATACCACTCCTGTCTGATTTGGATGGAGCAGGAGACAAGTGCAAGGCAAGTAAGATACTGTTCCAGGGACAAAGCAGTGGTACCATTAAGAATCATAGAATCATTTAGGTTGGAAAAGACCTTCAAGTCCAACCATAACCCTACTCTGCCAAGTCCAAGTCCACTGTTAAACCATGTCCCTCAGCACTGTCTCCTTCCAGGGATGGTGATTCCACCACTGCCCTGGGCAGCCTGGGCCAGCCCTTGACATCCCTTTCAGTAAAAGGACTTTTCCCCCATGTCCAATGTAAATCCCACCTGGTGCAACTTGAGGCTGTTTCCTCTGGTCATATCACTTCTTACTTGTGAGAAGACACCAGCACCCACCTCTGCAGCCTCCTTTCAGGAAGTTGTCAAGAGGGAGGAGATCTCCCCTCAGCCTCCTTTTCTCCAGGCTCAACACCCCCAGGTCCCTCAGCCGCTCCTCACCAGACTTGTGCTCTAGACCCTTCCCCAGCTTTGTTGCCTTTCTCTGGCCACATTCTATCCCCTCAACGTCCTTCTTGGAGTGAGGGGCCCAAAACTGACCTCAGGATTTGAGGGGAAGGCCTCCCCAGTGCCCAGTCCAGGAGGTTAACCCCTGCCCTAGTCCTTCTGGCCTGGTCTTGTCCAGTCCTGAACATGGGAGGAGCATTTGCTGTCAGCGGTGCTGCCATTCCCAACAGCCCTCGCAGACTTCAGCCAGCCCTGGTGTCTCTGCTGCTGGAGGAGGAAGCAGTTTGGCCCCCGTTTTGCTGTAACTCCAAGCAAACATTTTCCCTGACTTTCTGCCAGTGTAAAGAGAAGCTTTAGGCTTAAGAAAACAGACCGCAGCAGCAGTTGCTTCAAAAGCGTGCGTTTTCTTTTCCCTTTCCGCCCGCTTTGATCATTTAGTTTGTGACACTGCCTGCTTGTCCAAGTCAAAGCTCCCTTTGAGTCCTGGCCACAAAAAACAACGACGAGCAGTTCAGCAGAGTGTTCACGATCCTCTGGAAAGAAACTTCACCACAGAAATAAGGACGGTCATAAAAAACCGGCCCCAGCTGCTACCTGCGATGCAGCGTGATGCTCCTCAACCGAGCACCTATAGCAGGTGGAAGCCCAACACAAGACAGCTCCAGCGTAAGTGACTCGATCCGTGCTGGAATGCAGAGTCTGCAGCTTCATATGTATAACTTAAAACACATAAAAGGAGAAAATATATTTATGACTCTTTTCCCAGCTGCTCTCTCAGATTGATGCTGGGACTTATCAGGGAAATCTCTCTCCCCAGTCTCGGTCTCCATCAAGCGCCCAATCTCAACCTGTCAGGCCAACATTATCTTTGTTCATTTGCAGAACAATTCTGCAGAGTTATTAAGAGGGAGTCTTGCTGCGTTAATGCTTTTGTGCTTTCAGGCAATAATCTGGAGTCACTGGGAAGTACAACAGAGAGACAAAGCCCTCGGTGCATGGACACAAACGGACCTGCGAAGGAGCCAATACTAATTCTTTAGCTCCTTCTTTTTGTTTTCAATGAGCCAATCCTGTTTCTCTAGGAAATAATTTATAATGCATGTCTCCCTGAGCAGGTTCATCAAAAATACCATCTAGCCATTCATCTGTCTATTGAGAAACCCAACGATTTACTGTTGTAAAATCAAATCTAGGATAAATGAACCAAATTTACCTTTGCAGGGAATGAGAAGTACGGGAATGCCACAAACTCCCCCCCTCAGCAGTGATGTTTGCGTGTGTTTTACAGACATTTGATCAGTCTCTGTTACAGCAATGCTGAATTAGCTCTGGATGGAGCATTGCTGGCCCCACACCCGCCCTGATGGCAGATGGGTTCCAAGCAGACTAAAGGGCCGTGTCCTGGCATCAATGTGCCAAAGTCCAGCTCTTCAACTCCAGACTAAATCTACCAAACCAGGTCACTAAATCAACTTCTCTCCTCCCACCTCAGCTGAGATACATACCGAACGCCTGAACTCGGGCACTATTAGTTTCTTAGGATGTTTTTTTGCCATGGTAGAGTACTCAAGAGCCCAGCTAGCACAAGATCCAGACAAACAGTGCTGAAGGTCAGGTGCTTCAGGGGGGATCACTGTGACCAATTCTGCAGAATGACACTTGGTTGATCTCCAAGTATGGAAGGACCAGTTTCAGGCTACAATGGGTAATGGGATGTGTCCAAAGATGAAAGGAAAAAAAGAGCTAAGCAGGTTGGGAACAGCACCCTGCTCCCATCAGGACAACACTCCTGAGCCTCACTATCTCCCTATGAAACGAGAAGGATAATACTCCCGGTTTTCCAACTTTGTTCTCTTGTTTAGTTGCATGATGAGCTCTGATCTCAAATGAGAGAAAGGGAGCTCCATCCCTGGAGGTGTTCAAAGCCAGGCTGGACGGGGCCTTGAGCAACCTGATCTAATGGGAGGTGTCCCTGCCATGGAAGGGGGTTGGAACGAGATGATCTTGGAGGTCCCTTCCAACCCAAACCATTCTATGATTCTATGAGTGATCATTTCTTGACTGGGCATGTCCCAGAACTGGCTGTCAGTTATGCAACAGAGCTCAGGCTGAAGCTGTGCTAAGCAAATAAAGGTTTACAGAGTCTTTGGTCACCCTAAGCAGCTCCCAGCACCAGAACTGACTCCAGATCACTGCTGTCCTCAAAGCAGCTAAGATGCCACCTTCTTCCTCAGCTTTGGGTATCGTATCTCACTTCAACAGGATAAGGGCTAAGAGGAGGTGGTGGGAGCTGTGCTGTCAAGACCCCATTAAATTAAACACTCACCTGCAATCAATAAAAACCAGCAGTGAGCTCTACTTTAGCCTTAGGCACCCCTGAAGGACCCCATCCTAGCTGCACTGAACAGCTTTTCAGGTCAGCATAGAACAGGCTCCAAGATCCTGCAGCACTTCCACTTTGGCTCAGCTTTAGTGACAGCACTGTGCTTGCTTGGAAATGTTGGTTTTTCCTGCAGAGATCACTGCATCTATCTCCGGATAAGCACTCACTTACGAGACATGTATAGGAAAGCTGTCCCCATATCTCAGTCTTTCTGCAGATTTCACAGCGTATAAAAGCCTCTTATTCCTTGTATTCATCACCCAGAACAGAAGCTTTGAATTCTTTGATTCCAGTAAACTGCCATTTATTAGACACATTAAATGAAAGACAGTCAAAAGGAGAAAGCCACAGAAAACTCCAGCACTGGAAAGTCTGCTTCTACCTTCCTCTTCTCATCACGAGCACAAGCAGCCTTTCAGCACATCAAAGGTAGCACGGCTACATAATAAGGCGCGTTGCAGTCAGGGAGATACGGGTGGATGTAAACGCAGCTAAATAGGAAGATGTGTATTTAGAGATAAGTTACATCTCTGAATTCAAATCCTCGCTTATCGCCTCTGGTAAGTTGCTCGTGCATTCAAAGTCAGGACATGGCGTGTTTGCCTCCCTTCCCCAGGAGATGCACACTCTTCACGAGACCCAGTCAGAGTTTTCTGCTCTAACCGCAGTGGTTGCGCCAAGGTTGGGTGGCTCAGGGGGGCACTGATCTGAGGAGCTACAACATCTCACAGGGCTTGAGGTGAAGAGGCAAAATTCACTTGTTGGCTGTAAAAAATCACAGCAGCTGCTGGCAGACACAGCAGAGGTGCGTCGTACATCACCAGGAGGTTTCTGGAGTCAAAAAGCCTCATCTTGATATTGTCTATCACAGTATCTACCTGCTGTGAAGACATCCTGATGTGTGATATCTCGTGCTAGGTGAGATTCACCATCCAAGCCCTAGAGCTAACAATGGTGAGAAGATGGAGGAACGTATCAAAGACCTTACTGCTCTCTACAACCACTCTAAAGGAGGGTGTAGTGAGGTGGGCGTTGGTCTTTTCTCCCAAGTAACAAGCGATAGGACAAGAGGAAACGGCCTCAAGTTGCGCCAGGGGAGCTTTAGATTGGATGTTAGGAAAAAATTCTTTATAGAGTAGTCAAGCAGTGGAACAGGCTGCCCAGGGCAGTGGTGGAGTCACCATTCCTGGAGGTGTTCAGAAAACGTGTAGACGTGGCACTTCAGGATATGGTTTAGTGGTCATGGTAACGTTGGGTTGATGGTTGGCCTTGGTGAGCTTAGAGGCCTTTTCCAACCTTCATGATTCTATGATTCTATGATTCTGACTGCAAGGAGGTCCATCAGAGTTGATGCATAAGCCACAGCAATGTAAGAAGTGTTGGCTCTCTTGTGCTGGAAGATGAAAAGCTGATTGGAAGAATGTCTCTCCCTCCACAGTAGGTGCATGGGAAGGATGTAACCTCTGCACTCTGCAGAGAACATCGAAGGATCACAGACATCCTCGGAAAAGGAAGCGTTGACCAATTTGCTGTAGCGACATCCCTCACAGGCACAGTGTCCATGAAGCGTTCAGAAGACTGGGTTAGTGCGAGGGTCAAGGCACTCTGAGTTGGTTTCGTTGCTTTAAGAGCAGAAAAAATCTGTGAAGTTCCTAAGAGCTACTTTTGGAAAACAATGACAGTTTGGTGGTGGATTTTGATCTGCTGGACTCTGTGGCTTCTGGAACTTAACTCTGTCAACTCTGGGACTTAATTTGCTCACTTCAGGCTTTTAAACCTGAGACCACACTTATTTCCCTATTTTCAGGATTTTAAGCAGCTAAAATGTAAGAGTGGAACTCACTGACAGGGTCCCTTACCAAGAGCAGGGGTGGAGTGCTGCCTCTGGATGAGGAAAGCTACATCACTCCAGAAAGGAGAGTTGGATCGTTTGCTGTCAGATCCCTAAACTAACTAAGCAGGGCTAACGAGCCCAGGGCATGCAGCCTGCTCCAGGATTTCTGCACTTTCTTACAAAAGCTGTGGCTCTGATGCATCAGACGGTGGGATGGCGTACCTGGAGCGGTGATTCCTGTGGTGATTCCCATGATCACACCATTCTGGCAAGCCCATCCTTCCTGGCTGATGTTTAAGAGCCATCTGACAAACCCCTATCTCCAGAGAGGCATTCTCTAATCCTTCCCAGCCTTGAACGGGTTGTCTTTGATAAGCAGCAGATGTACAACGCCTGCCTCCTAAATGGGCTGCTGTGATAAGAGGACCCAGCCTTCCTCAGATCTGTGACATGGGGGGACCCGCACGGGCTCACCCGTCTGGCTAAGGGCTGTTATCTGCTAATTCAGCAGATGATAACTCACACCTCAAGGTATCCCTCTGTAATTACAGCCTGCTCTGATCCCCGAGGCTTCAGGACTAATAGGGTTGTGTTCACAGAATAAATTTCCACTTGATATTGTCCATTTGACTCAATGAGAAAGAGTGAGGCTGCAAAAAGGGGCCAATAAATGCTGCTGGAGCCCAGTGACAGACACCACCACAAAGATAAAACTCTAAGGATGCCGAGTTACTCTCCAACAGCTTACTTCTCATTACAGATTTAGGGCTTCAAAAGTCCCAAACGACTGATGAGCTGAAGTCCCCGCTTCATGAGCTAAAGTCCTCTCTTCAGAGGAATCCAAGGGCAGGATTCCTAAGGTCTTGACACCACAGTTGTCTCAGCGACCAAAGAAGATGGCAACTGGTGGCATGTGCAACTATTCCTTTGTCATTGATGTTCCTAAACCACCTGAATAAGGGTAGCAGAGGGGCTACTAAGTCACTTTGGAAAACACCTTTTTAAGGAAAATTATGAATAAAGGAAAATCAGAAAATGAGAAGCTAAAGTGTGATTTATATTCAGGCCATTTCCCTTCTGTGTAAAACAAGGACATGCTGGTGTGGCGTCCCACCAACCACCAGTCTACTTGGACCCCTGACAGGCTCGGACAGACTTGCGTTCTGCAACAGAAATTGGGATGTTTTGAGTGATCTTTGCCACTTCCAGGTATTTCCTGGTGTCACTGTGGACACCTCCTTTGTCTTGCACAGACAAGGTGCACCAGCACCTTGCTGGCAGTCACCTTCCAGGTGGCTGGGGCTGACCTGTGCTTCTCCATGCAGGAAATGAGATGGGGACGCGCTCTGCACCTAGTATAGCATGGTCTTCAACGCCCTATCCATGGAACAAATCCAGCCTCCATTTTCAAGACAAATGCCAGTCTAGACATCCCTGAATCCTCCCTCATCTATTTTCACTGACGTCTCCCAGGCTAGAAGACATCAGTCATGTCGGGAGATCAGCATGTCTAGAACCAGCAGAACAAAACAACCCCAAATCCCCCTTCTCTCCCAGTAAAGGTTTCTGACCTGGAGAGTTCTCCAGTAATAAGGCAAGAGCAAAAGCTTCCTGAGCAATCCGTGCTTTGAAGCTGGCTAATAAATCTTTTCAGCTGATCTCTGCTGTGAGCAGTGAAAGCTGTCAGAAGTTCAGAGGCAGGATTCTTTGTGCGTCCCCGCAAAAGTGCTGCTGAATGGTGCTCGCTGCTCTTCGCCGCTCAGCAACGGATGCTCCTTTGAAGGTGAAACCTCATTTAAATTAGAAGCAGCCCCAGCTGCCACGGTTTCTTTGGTTTGTTTTGTTTGTTTCATCTGCAGAGAGCGGGAAGGGAAGGGCAGCCGGGGCACGCGAGAGCATTGGGATTTTCCCGCTTTCTCATGGAAGTCCCATCTGTGCAAAGCAGCAACGTCTCATGTTCAAAGAGGCAAAGGCCAAGGAGGTAACAACAACTGTCGTTAAAAAATTAAGCATCACAGAACTCCTGTAACACTACCCATCCAGCTGGCTCTCTGAGGCACCCGGTTTCCTTGGAAACCACAGAAATGCCAACAGGCAGCGGGACCGATGTATCAGGCACGTTTGACCATCCCACAGCTTTTGGTGGCCAGTTTGACCTATCAGATGACTGAATTGCAACCTCAAGGGTCACGTTGGCTTGTAGGGGTGTCAGGACATGCCAAGAGCTTTAGGATGCCTTTCTTCTACCAGGACTGCAAGACCAGCTCTCTAGCAACGCTAATGAGGTTGTGTAAGACACGGACCTGTGCTGGTGAAGAGCACGAGCACACCACAGCATCGAGAGCACGGCTCACGTGCCTGAGCTGCTGCAACGCTGGGCTAAACGCACCTGAGACCGGTGTTGGGGTGGGCTGCTGTGCATCAGGGATCAGGAGGGTTCATCAAACATCCTTGGGAGGGGGAGGATCCCGTGCTGAGAGTCCAGCCTGACACAAGGAACTTAGGGTTTTTCTTCTGCCGCTGATTCACTGTCTGATCATGGTAAAGGTTTTGAGGGTTGCAGTTCTAATCCTGAGGACTAGACTAAAAAGCATTTACGAGCTACTTTAGTGACCTGCAGGGCTCTTTGGACAGGACAAGTTCCCAGCCCAGCAGCAATCTGCACACTCTGACTCTGCATCATCACCTGGGAGCACAGAGGTGACCATGCTCTGAAGCGACCCATTGTGCTCAGAAACTCACAGAATGGTTTGGGTTGGAAGGGACTTCCCAAGGTCACCTTGTTCAACTTCCCTGCAGTGAGCAGGGACAGCTTCAACTAGCGCAGTTTGCTCAGAGCCACATCCAACCTGACATGGAATGGTTCCAGGGAGGGGGCAAGAGCTGGGACCCATTGCAGAGTCCCCACCTCAGAAGCTTTTAGCCTGAATGCAGAGGAAGCAAGTGCGGGTAACCAGAGACAGCGACCTGCTCCATCTCCATCGCCACAGAGAGACCAGGGCAGGGCAGTGATGGGAATCCGGCTGCCGAGACTCCTCAGCCCCACCACCTGCTCAGCATCCTTCTCTTGCAAAGACAGCGATGACAATAATAATTCTCATACCGTCACTATCACTATTACCGTGCCGACCTAACCCCTCTGTCACTTCATCTAAGTCGCATGAGACGGGGAGCAGGGCCCGGCGCTGCCCAGGGAGCTGCCGGGAGGGCTGCAGCCGCTCTCCCCGTGCAGCTGTTCCAGCTGTTCCCCACAGCAGCGGATGCCCACCACTCTCCTTGCGCACCACGGGGCCGAGCTGCCGCACACGCCGCGCGATGGGAACCGCTTCCCGATGGAGGCCCCCAGGCACAGCACGGACATGAAGAACAACCATAACTTGTAGCCGTGTATTTCAGGGTAAAGCAAGCGGCTCTCACTCTGAAGAATCCTTTAAATGTTCCTTGGCTCTTTATCTTTTGCTTCCTCTAAACTGTGATTGAATTTAGGACTAATGAAAATGTGAGTCTGAGAGCATTTACTGGAAGCAGCTGCTCTTGCTTTTTCATCTCACTCTCTCTCTGCTGGCCTGTCTCATCATCTACCTTTTCTGTGTCCACCCCGTGAAAGCGAAGAAACACATTTCTCTGGAGGAAGCTGGTGTATAATCAGGGTTTGAGCAGCTTTGGGTCATTCATCTTCATGTGGACAACAAGGTCATGAAGTGGGCACTGCTCACTTCTTTTCCTTCCTAATATCTTTTCTCAACCGCGAATGGCATCTTAATAAAATGGAAGCTTTCCTTTCTGTCGTTTTCAGAGGGGAAAAAGAAAACGTTGTTGGAAAATCAAAGGCTGAATGTGTTTGGCTTTTTCTGCAGCAGGAAATCAGCGCTGGGCTTTTTTTGTCCGTGGATGGGAACCGAGACTAAGCAGCGCTCAAACCTCTAACTCTTGTTGGGATTGCTATGCCCGTAAAGAGCTGGTCAAATATGGGGAAAATATTGACACAATGGAGGAAAAACATCTTCCTTGGCAATCTGTCAGAGAAGATCCTCTGTGATGGTACCAGCAGGTTAACTTCTGTTGGTTATGGATCTTGTTTTATTGCCCTGTCTGGATCTCTTTGCTTTGGTAATACAGGAGAGAAGTGGCAAGATCTTAAAGGAGGGCTCGGAGATGTGCAGTCCCACCACACATCCCCGGAGTACGACTCATCCCAGCTAGTGCTAACTTAGGTGAGAGAAACCTTCTCCCTTCACACCTGGGCAAGACACAGGTTCATAGTTCTTGCACACGTTGCTCCCTTTGGCACAGGAGGCCCAGGCACAGGTCTGGCAGCTTTACCAAACGTGTCTACCTGGCATCAGCAAGCACGTGGTGGCCACAGCGCCTGATGTCCACTGGACCCAAACTGCTGCTAACACCGTCCTCTGTGCTGAACTGTGTCATTCCAGAGACACACTCTTATTTCACCTCCCTTCTGGAAACATTAAGAGACTGAAGGCAGAAGAGCCTCCTACACTCATAAAATAATATAGATAGGCACCTCTATTTTTCATCCAACCTCTTCCTCTTCTGCCCTTTCTTTCACGCACACACCTTTACTCATGCTTGATAATCACAGAATATATTTTTAATATATTAAAAAAAAAAAAAAGTGGTGTGGAAAACCTTTAGACTAGAAGGTTGGACCACATGGAAGTCTCCAAGAAATTTCCTATCCTGCTGTTTTATCTTGCTCAAAGTGGAGCTAAGGAGCTTGGCAACTGGCTTGTGTGGCAGCAGAATCAGGGCATCACCGCGGCATGTCCTTTAGGTCTGGGTTTGTGCATCACCGAGCACAGGCGGAGCAGAAGTCCTCCTCTGTGTTAGGCTCTCTAATGCCACCACCCTCCACTAGATACAGGAGAGACAGAGAGGAGAAGGAACCAAGGGAATAACCACACCATGACTTCACTGCAGCAAGAACCGGGGTGCTGGAAGGGGCAGGAGGGCAAGGCGGTCCCTTTGGCACGGAGCAGGAGCTAACACCGACAGAGCAGAGTCTATTTTGGGAACAGGGGTGAGCTGCTTAGGGAGGTACTTGCCTGGGAAAAATCCATCACCTCTTTCTCTCTTTTTTTTTTTATTTGGAAGCACCAGGTACATGGGAGGGGGGAATGAAGAGACGGGTTAAAAAGAGTAACGCCAGATCCCGAGATAATAAACTTGACACCAAATTAAAGCACAGGTTATAGGAAAGGGGAGCGCCTTTTTAATAATATGAAAAAGATTTATATTATGAATCAACATTAGAAAGAGCCAGAGCAATTAGAATTTCAGGCTGCCACATAACAGGCTCACAGAGGAATAGGAACGTGATGTGCCGGGTCTTTTTATTAAAGAGAAAATGTCAACCAGCTTGTGATGGAAACCTGCCCTGTCTGAGGGCGAGCAGAGAGGAGCTGGTGAAGGACCTGCTGCTCTGCTGGGAGACAGAATTAGAGCAGAGGGGAACAGGAATTGGTTGCGGCCCCGCTAGCGAAGGGCTCTGGGAGGTTGTGCTTTTGCCTCCCTTCTGTGCAGGCAGGAAAGGAAGAAGTTATCTGCAGGCAGCCGCGGAGGCTGCAGTCCCAGCCTGCTCTCTCTTGGCACGGTTGCTCCTCAGGGCTCACTTCCCTGTGTTTCTAAGGGTCGGTGGGGTTCTTTCCCAGATCCACCAGCTGAACCTCAGACCTGTTGGCTTTCAGGGCTGGCCCTGGACAGACCCACCACCGCATGGAGAAGGGGCAGCGAGGCCAAGGAAGCAGCAAGTTCGCTTCATACACAGCAACTTCCAAGCTGCAATCCCAGCTCCCCCTTCCCATGTTTGCATCCATCCCTTGTCCAGAGACCCCCAAGACTGGGGTGTGTGTGGGGGCTTGCTCCTGTGGGTTCATTTCTGACTCTACCTACAGAACAGATGGGCTGTGGGAGATGGACAACCCCTGGCTTTGTTAGCGTGAGGTTCAGAGGCAAGCCCCGGGCAACACGGGAGCTTTGTGCCCCAGCCTTGTTGTGGGCTGCAGGAGCACAGGAAGGCGAATATGCTGCCTCGTGGCAGCTCTTGTGTCTGCAGCACATCCATCCTCACGCAGGCTTCACAGGCAAGAGTAAGTACGGCTTCAAGGTCCCACCTTGCCAGACAATGTTCAGAGGAAATCTATCTGTCCGCCTATCTAATTATATTGATGTAATTAGGCATCTCCCTCAGCACTAGTGCAGATTTCCCTTTTACAGAACATCAGCACTTGGCAGGTTTTACTTAGCCACCTCCAAAAGAATAATTGTTAGCATGGTATTTGTCTTACGAGATTACGTGCCCCAGCTGGGATCCCTGTCCTGATGCACAAGGAGCTCTCGGTACACCCTGTAAGAGGTGGTCCATGCCTTATAGCGTAGATGGATAAGCAGGGATGGTTTATTGGATTCACCAAGAATCTGTGTCCAGTTCTGGGCTCCCCAGTTCAAGAGAGACAAGGAACTACTGGAGAGAGTCCAGTGGAGGCTGCAAAGATGCTGAGGGGCCTGGAGCATCTCTGTGCCCAGGAAAGGCTGAGAGCCAGACTCTCGGTTCCTCCAAGCTGCAGAGACCTGCCTGTCCCATCACTGCTCAGGGGGCAGAGTCACTGAACCAGGACATGGCGGTTGAGGGACAAGGGCTAGAGGAAACCAACACAGCCCCACCATGGTGGCACTGATGCCTGAACCAAGAGGCATCACTTACCCTTACCAAAGGGTAAGGCTGTAGGGGCTCCAGGGTAGGGTGGAGACATGTCTCAGGTAGGTTAGAAGCACAGCAGGATCAGGCAGATCAGGGGTTTTTTGATCCTTCCTGCTGGTAACAACCCCAGCGCTCACAGAGCTATCTGGTGGAAGCGGCTTACACTACAACTGCAAACTGGTAAAGGGAAGGGGCTTGAAAAAGCGCTTTATGTAATTCTGAGAACACCTGAGAAACTTTCTGCAACCCAAGCGGAAGGTGCCGATGCAATCCCAGATGCATGTGATGTACTGAAATCCCCAGTAAACCTTCCTGGTGAAGTTGGAGGGTAGCCTCACACAGCACCCTGTTAAGATGAACCCACTGCAGAACGGACAATGCCTCCTGGGCCTAGGCAGGGAGGAACTGGGTTTAACTGGGATTTAGTAACACACAGGCAATTAGCACGAGGACAGTCCCTCCACAAGGTATTAGCACCTGATGCAGGCTTAACTAATGAAGAATACAGCCCCAGCACATATTCATGTTCTTCTGTGACTCAGTATCCTCCACTAGCCCTGCTCTGAAAACACGACAGGAAGCTTTCAATAAATAACAAAGCTGCATTAAAGTAACTACTCTTGTTGGCTCTTCAGCGTTACCAAGACTTTTGTAGCTTGAGGGCCCCTAAACACTGCTGCTGCTCTGCCACTTCAGCTGTTCCCAACCAATAGAGAATTAAAGCAATGTTTCTTTGCCTTAATGTGGGTTTTATAAAATAAAATCAGTTCTTCAGTCTGAAACCAAAGGAGGATTTTACCCCCCCACTGCTCTTGTTTCAGCTCTGCAGAATGGCCTCCTTTGTGCAGCAGAGTTCAAAGCACAACCCAAAGGCAAATGTTTGCCCCGCAGGAAGATGTTCGGAGCCCAAATGCCGACAGATCAAATCTGCTTTGGACTCACTAACACACAAAGTCCTGCTGCTTTCATCTTCCAGACCTGCGGCACATCCTGATCCTGCAAGTGCTCCTACAGAGGCCAAATTGATTCCTATGGGAATTTACGATGACCGTAATTCGCAAAACCAGATCCACTTTCCTGAAATTCAAGACAAACCCTATAATGACTTTGGCCAGACCATTGTGGTGCTGCTACTGATCCTTTCAATGTGCCAGTCACACTCTTACCAGCAGCCGAAACTTCATCCGTCGTTTCTGGCAGCAGCACAGAACACAGTTCAGTGTATTTGGGTTTGGAATCGCTCCATCCAGCACTCTGCACTCATGCCCCGCGCTCCCTGCTTACCTTCATCTCTTATCAGACTAAGATCCTGGTTAAATTCACCCAGCAGTTGCTTTAAAGGTCAACTGCAAAGGACAAATTCTATTTGGCTTCTATCCTGCCTCTGCTCTTCCAAGAACCAGTCTCCATGTTTTACCCAAAAGAAAGAGATTTGGATTTTCACGTCAGAGGATTAACTGCTTCTGCCTTTACTCGGTTTCTAAAAGACCTTTTGGAAAAATCACTGGAAGCATTCTCAAAAGAAGGATACGAGCAGCAAATCTTTCAGAGAGATTTCTTCCTCCTTGCTATGAATTTAATTCAAACACATTTTAACTGCAAAGAAAACCCCAAACCCAACAACAACAAAGGACCAAGTTTTAAACCAGCAGCACTAACTGCTGCAGCCCCTCCAGAACCGCCGCGGTCCCTGTCTCCTGTGACCCTGCAATCCCACCAGCCTCTCCGAGCAGTCCTCCAGCACGAAGAGCAGAGTCAAGATTGGATTGATCTGATGTAAGAGGCACTTAAGGAAAAATGCACTCGCTACAAGTCTCCAAAGATCCTCTGTGCATCACAAAGAACGGGCCCTTTTTCCTGCTCTGCAGACTACCCACATCCTTGCAAGCACATTACAGCACATTTCTCTTGAACTAAACAGCCTGCGATTAAGCGCCAGGATCCAAATTGTCACCGCTTCCCCAGCGGAGATACAAATATTATTTATGCCCAAGGCAACGAGGCAAAAACCAACTACTCAGCACACAAACGTTGCGGGCTTTTTTATACGCCACCTAATTACAGGAGACATCTCCAGGGCTGGGACTGCAGAGACAGATCCTCAGCCGCGCAGCTACCGCTGTCAGAAACCAGGTCAGGCTGTGGGCAGCTCCGTTCCAGGGGAATGAGGCAGGGGAGACACAGGAGGAGCAGGGATGCACAGCGCAGGTTGGAATTGTCTGCAGTGTAAAAGTGAATCAGCAGCCAAGTCACAGAGGAGGGGGAGGGAGCTCAGAGAGGAATGGATCTGCTGTCAGAATCAGGTTTCAGGCCTGAGGACTGAAAGATCAAGGGATAAGTAAACAAAGAAAAAAAAAGGCAGGGAATCTTATTCAGGGAAAAAGAGAGGTCCTTCCCATCCCTTATAGAGGGACTTGGGTAGAACTTCTAGCTGAGTCAGCTGTGGCATATGCAAAGCAAAGGGAAGAGCACTGCCTAGGAAAGGAGAGAAAATAAAGATGTCTTCCACCTAGCACTCCAGAAGAAGAGGGCTCTGGCATCCCCACGCCCCAAGCAAACAGGGAACTGGTAACTCACCTCTTCCACAGTCCATTTGGCCACGTGTTTGGCCGTGAGGCCCGAGACCTCTGGCAGGAGCTTGCAGTGCTTCTCCCAGCAGAGATGGAGGCGGTGGGTCGGGTTAGAGGCCAGGGAAGGCATGAAGATGGACTGGTGGAGGGCCTGCTGGAGATCCAGCTCGGGGTCTGGAAAAGGAAACGAGTCAAGTCAGAGCGAGCTTCAAGTAGGAGCGAGTAGAACAAAGCAGGAGGAAGGGTCATGCTCTGGGAGGTGAGCAGACGGCCAGGCACGGCGGCTGCATGGCACGCTGAGCTTTCAGGGCATTCTTCCCACCCTCCTGAGAAGGAAAAAAAAAAAAGATAAAGATAAGATTGCCAGGCTGGAGGTTTCATCCTTAGCTTCTTCCCTGGAAAATGATGTCATGCTGCTAACAGAGAAGACGTTTGCAGCGTTTTATTGACAAGGTGGAGGAGTTCTGGTTGCAGCATCTTCAGCTGGAAACTACTGGCATGGTTCCAGCTGCCAGCTGTAGCCAGCCTGCGAAGAGCCCTACGCCTGCCAGCCGATGGCCTGGGCTCCCCGGGAGGCTCCCGGGCCAGGAGAGCTGCACGTTACCTCCAGACATCAACTCCCTCCTCATGTGTCAAGTGACGGAAGCTTTAAAAATCAAGGCAAAAACCAGGCAGAAATCACCCCTCCCTAATGAGATCACTCGAGTAGTGCAGAGTCATGGTCCTACAGGGACTTGCCTGGTTATACAACAGGAAGCGAAGCAGAGGATGGAAACAAGATGGGAAACATTCCTCTGGTCTACAGCGGTTAACGTGGGCTGGCCCCTCGCCCCCTGCCCTGCCAGGCTGTGCCCAGGGCGTGCAGCCTGCCCGGCACCATCCCGCAGCAACCATACAGAATTCCCATTTTGTTCCTGCTTCCAGGAAGGTTGGGCAGGCCCAGCGCTGGGATGGCTGCTGCTGCGCTCGCCTCTGCTGGGTTTGCTCGGTGATAGTGCAAAGGGCTGTTAACAGGCTGGTGTGTCCAGTTGCCACGTGGAAAGCCAAAGGAAAATAGTATTCTATTACTCTATGTAGTAATTATACCATAACTACTATATGTAGTTATATATACAGTTATATATATTATATACATTATTATAGGTTTTTTAATATATATATTATATGTATATTACTACATACAGTAATTATAGTATGGTTTGCCTGCTCCCCAGCAGCCAAAGTGAGCAGTGCTGGAGGCAGAGCCTGACATAGCAGAAGATCTCTCCTCTGTCCCCAGCTCTGCCACCTTACCTCACCTAAAGGGTGTGGGACAGCATCAAGTACAGGTCTCGAGAGCTGAGAGTGACACCAAAAAGGGAAGACTTTAAAAAAGAAAGGCTGAGTAACAACTGTTCAGCTCAGGAGCTGATGCTCCTGGTGATGACCTCCTGCCACAGGAGGTCCTGTTCCTGCCCAAGGTTTTGGGTGGGTGGGCACTGCTGCTATCACAGACTGTCTCCTGCTCCTCACTAGGCCCAAATCCTCAGGCTACGCATCCAAACCATGCTCTAAACGAATTACTTTCCCTATGAGAAAGAAGCCGGGTTCTAATCGTTTAAATGTAGATGGGATGCAAGCTCCGGTTAATCGTGAAATTAGAGGTCAGTGGATGATTGCAGCATTGCTCTCCGCTGACTTCCACCACGCTGCTTAAGGTGAATGTGAAGGGAGAGCAGGCAGCTTTCCCTGCAACTGCAGCTCAGAGCTGGCAGAGTTCTCCAGCTCTGACTGCAGAAGTCAGCACTAGGTAAAAATGAGTATTAAAAAAAAAAAAAAAACAACCAACAACCCAGAAAAGCTAGCCACCTGTCCCAGTTTGTGCCTGCTTAGCTGTTTCTGATTGGAGACTTATTACCATGTTAAATCCTCCTAAAAGCCTGGTCAGCTCAGTTCTCTGAAATGGCTTTTTATAGTAAATCTGAACGTTAAGCATATGGTTTGCTAAAGTGATATCGGAAAGCTTCCCTTAAAACTTAACCTGTCACGTACCACAAAAAACACCCAGAAGGCACTGGGTTTCTATTTAATTTTTCCTTTCCTTTTTCAGCTTTAGGAGAACCTTAAAAAAGTCACCACCCAAACTGATTCAGATAACGTTTCTGAAGAGCCAGGGGGGTCTAAAGAAAGAAGCGGATGGAACTTAAGCTATCTGGCAGGTTTTGAGGCAGTGTCCCTTAACACTTCTGCTGGCTCTGTCAGCAGAACAGCCCCCAGCTGAGTGAGGAACAAAACCCCCTCGCCACGTCAGACGAGTACGCAGTGGCACGAGTGATGGTGCAAGCTGTCTTCTCACTTAGTAAAGCTGAGGCTTCACTCGACAAAGTATGAAACCTTTCACTTCTAAGTAATTTTACCCTTCCTCCTCATTGTACAGGAAGAAACACAACCACTACCCTCACCTCCAGCACGTGCTTGCTCTTGACGGTGGAATCAAAGACAAAAAAAGCTGTGAAGTTTTAACTCCTCCTTGTATATTTTTTATATATATATATACACACATATATATAGGGTATATTATATATACATATATATAGGGTATATTATATATGCATATATATAGAGGGTATATTATATATACATATATATAATACATATATGCACACACACAGAAAAATAAATACAATTTAACCAACCTTTCCTATCATCTTCTTGTTCTTGTTTCACCAGCTCTAACTTTACACAGGCATGCGAGCCCTCCAGCCTGAAAGCAACAATTACAAAACATTTCAGAAGATGCACAAGTCGATATTTCTTCTCTGGGCAGAGATTCAAGGGACTTGCAGGAACCAACAACTTTTCCCTCCTAAAGTAAGCGATTGCACTGCTCCATCCCTGACCCCTCTCTGAGCTAAGGACCGTGCTATTAAATCCATGGCTACAACTCTGAGTTTACTGCAGCAAAGCGAGGGCCCAGAGTGACGGGAGGAAGGGAGGAGATTGACCGTGGCATTCGAAACTGTGCTGCAAATCCCTGGTCGAATTGGGCTGTTCTAAGTCGTGATTTACATTTGTATTTCAGATCTAGCAGCACGGTCAGGAAAAACAACTGTTAATGTGTGAAAACACATCACAACAATCCGAGTTACTTTTGTTGTTTGGCTTTGATGTCTGCGAAGGAATCCTCTTCCACCCAGTTCATCTTCCGCTTGTTTCCAGACTGTTCCGACAGGCTGTGAACATTGCTTTGACATGAGTTTTCACTCTCTTCTGCAGGTTTTCTGGAAAGACAGATAAATGATGGTAGCTAAGCTGACATTCTCTGTTCCCTTTCCCTGCAGGAGAGCAAAGCTGAGCTCTCAGCGAGAGCAACAACTACCATCTAGTGGCAGCAGCTTTCCTCTGCCCCACCGTCACCACAGCTCGGTACAAAGCCCTGCTTGAGGCTTCAGCGCGGATGGAGAGAGATGAGGTGACTTAAATCAGCCCCTGTGGACTGAGGCTCTGATCCCAGCAGCTACGAGAAACTCACTGAAGCACGTGGCGTGGTGAAATCAAGAGATTTTGGAAGCTTGATACCTCCGGGCAACATTTAAGAGTCTCCATGACTGAGTTGGATGCATAGACCGAGTGATGCGGTTGCCCAAGGAAGGACAAGGAGAAGGGCGTCACCAGGTTTGCATAGTGAGTTCAGACCTCCCACTATCAGGAAATTAAATACTTGGAAGAATACAAATATATCAAACTTCTAGAATGGTGTTTATTCTGGGACAATCCAAAGCTCCTCAGAGAGCTTTATGGTAACAGTGCCACTGGAATACAATCTTAATACAGTCTTAAAAGTGGGAAATGGAGACGCCTGCACAATTCTGGGATGGGATGAAGTAAACTTCAGGCATGTATGCCAGGGAGGGGAGAGAAGTATTGCTTTTTTTCTGGTCAAATGTATCTTTGACATGTTAGAAATCTAAGCAAATTAATGAACTTTAAAATGTATAGGAGCCTTCCTACAGAATCATAGAATTGTTCTGGTTGGAAGAGATCTTCAAGATCAAGTCCAGCTGTTCCCCCAGCACTGCCAGGGCACCACTAACCCCTGGCCCTCAGCACCACATCTCCAGGGCTTGGAAACC
>JAVSBS010017022.1:137632-151031 GCA_033124195.1 Coracias cyanogaster
GGGCAGTGGTGGAGTCCCCATCCCTGGAGGGGTTTCCAAGCTGTGGAGATGTGGTGCTGAGGGACACGGTTTAGTGGCGACCTGACAGTGCTGGGTTAATGGTAGGACTTGATAGGTCTCTTCCAACCAGAACATTTCTATGAGTCTATGACTCTCATTGGCACGGTTGGAGAAACAGGTAAAGCATTTTTTTTTCTCCTGATGCCTTCTCCAAATTTCTTTTTTTAGTATTGAACATTTTTCACTGGAAATAGAAATTTTGGTATGCCCTCAAGCGTTGGAATAAAAAAAATAAATGTGTTTCTAATGCTGTCCGCCGCATTGAATGATTTTACTGTTGCTGTGTTCTGTGTTCGTGCAGCGCCTGCTCCAGTGAAGCACTGTCTTGGACAATGACGATAATAACAACAATGAATTAACAATAATTACAAAAACAGGTCAAAGATTTATTTTCCCTTCAGCTTTCATATAATTATTCTGCTCAGCTTGCCAGAAGTTATCTCCTTTTCTGTGAGAAATTTCAGCTTCCCTTGAAAGCAGGAGGAGATTTTTGGGGTTTGTTTTGTTTAAACCTGTCAGGATTTAAGAGGAAACTAAAAGAAAAGAAAAAAATATCAGATTTCTCTGTTTAAAGCCAGTGCATAAACTCCAACTGCGAATTACAAATAGCCCCTGGGAGTGAGGTCTAGTGATTAAAGAAGAGGAATGGAAGTCAGAGTAATCGTGTTAAGCCAGTGTGTGTCTTTGAATCCTACAGCGTTTAAGAAGGTATGGAGGCTCATGGCTCTGTTACCAGCAGAAGACTCAAGGGCAAACACTTATAAACAGAATTTAGCCACTTTAATATCAGCTATATCACATTCACCTACTCCTTGTATACAGCAAATACACAAACTGACACGCTTCTGAATTTACTTCTGCATCTTTCCTGTTGAATAGGTAGTCTACAAGATGGCTGAAGGGACTTTATCTAAGGGTGTGGGATCCATCCGTAGAGCCGCTGAAGAAGGGGCATTAAAACATAGACGTTTACTTCTTATTACCACAGCAACACCTTATAGGAACGGGAATGTGGGGATCCCATCCCTTTTATCCACTCCATGGGTATAATTCCCCAGCTGGATTTATCTGCCCAGGTTGGGTCTACCTGGGTTTACCTTACCAAGGTCAACTAGCTAAATGCTGGCCATCAGATGGAAGCAACTCCAAAGGGTGATTTTGTCGAGCGTGTGTCGGATGAAGGAGCACACAGAGCTGCCTGTTTCAGCTGCCTGGTTTTTCAGCTTTTTGCTCTAACTATGGCTGCGCTATGAAGGGACCCAACACATGCCCCCAGCCACGGAGCCCCAGGGAAGCTCCACCAGGACAGATGAGCAGCCGAAGGGGAATGAGATAGGAAGAAGTGATGAATTTGCCCGAGGGCACCCTCCAACCTGGGAGCAAGAGCTGCTCTGAGGAGAGTCTGAAATGACCAACTGCAACACCTAACTTTCAGATAGCTAAAGCTAAATTACATGAACCCCACTCTACGTCTTCAAGAACATGCCAGGATGCCCAGGATGGACTATGATGGGTAGTCTCCATAGTCTAGGAAGGTGGCTGAGATACCAACAGTACTCAGAGACACCAAAGAGGTGTTTCTATGTAGAAATATTTTCAAATTTGAATGATCATCTTTCAATGCCTGATTTCCTCTATGAAAAAAAAAATAAAATTGTATTTTGAGGGAAAGAAGAAAAACTCTTATCTTTCTTGAACCTGTGCAGAAAGGGTTCGGATAAGTAAGTCCCTTTGGCAGCTGTCCTAAAAATCACAGGTTCTGGTTGATCCAGTAAACCCAGCCCCGTGGCTCTAAGGCCGCTTCTTGGCCTGACTGTGATCCAACAATTTCCGAAGCAGATGCTCCTTCAATTTGCAGATCTCTTTCAAAAGGCTGTTGAAACGCCCTTTCACTAACAGCATTTTTTCAAAACCACCAGGGAAAGGTGCAAGAGAAGTGGCTCTTCCTATTGTGCCTCAGGAGCAAGCTGAGGTGGGAGGTCACCCTATTGCCAAGCGTGCAAGAACGTGGCCTGTCAAGCTGCTCTAGAGGAGATGACTTCCCTCATGAGCACAAAGCCAGCACGCAAATCCTTCTGACTTTGCTCTTTGAGTGTGTGGCATCCTTAAAAACCTCCCTGTCACTCTCTAATCATTGTGCTGAAGGACAGAAGACCCCTTCTTGCCAGCGGAGCTCATGGGCATGAATAAACCATAAGCCACGTGGCTGCACCAGCAGCCTGCTGAGGCTGATAGCGGACAGGACCTGCCAAGCAAGCCTGGTGAAGCTCTGAGGCATGGGCAAGACCCTTGACTCCAAGACAACTGCATCACACTGTCTCTTAAACCCATCTTATGGTGCCCGAGGAGGGATTAGTCCATCCATATTCAGTCCAGAAAAGCAGGTACTGTCTAGGTCTGCTAGAGGAAGCTTAGGGCAGAACCTGCAGAGTCCAAGTCCAACGTCCCCCGGACAACAGCCCATTCGCCGTTGCTGTTAATGACGTGCTAGCCTGGTTCTCGGGACCAAAATGCCTGGGAACAGCAAGATGCTCCTTCTCTTCAAGCCCCAGCACCTCCGCAAACTAAATGTGTTGGCTCCCACCGCTCCGGCTGTGCACGCACGATTCTGTGGGAACTTCCTCTGACAGTTTGGTATCGCTGTAACATCTTGTCATGCTGTTGGACATCTCACCAGGTACGAGCTGTGCGAGCTCCCGACACTCACGCAGCACTGATTTGATAGCTCAACATACGGTTCTGCTGTGCCTCCTGTGGAGAGCAGCAGGGAGACCCAGGCTAATGTCTTCATCCCATCAGGATCCAATGTGTCTGGCAGAGGTGTGAAGAAGTCAGACCACAGATGAAGTGCTGACAACATCCCAAATGCCACCTAGTTGGGCAGCAAGAATGAGGGTCCAGCATTGGACGCCCTCACCCCTTCTGGGTCTGGGTGAGGACCATGTCCAGGACTTGGCCGGACGAGTACATGTGGGGTGTCCTCCAACTCCCGTCTGGAGGAGAGCAGGCTGATAAATGTGCTCTACTTCACGCTCCTCATTACAAAGCCTTCTGGTAATCAAAGCTGACGAACTTCAAGCCCTGCTGTCTCCTCCTCTCCTTCCCCTCATGGATTCATCTATTCTGTCATCTCCTGTCTCTGTCCTCACCTGAATCCCAAGATTTGGGCACTTTTTTTAGGGAGTAGGTCATTTAATAGGCATGCCAGTCAAGAAAAGAGCCTCTCTCTCTTTCTTCCTCCCTCTCAAAGTCTGAGCCTGAGACCTCTGCCACCCCAGAGGTCAGCTAGGATGTAGCATGTGTGGTTCCCCCTCATCACTACAGGAAGATGGAGGGGTTTGGAGCTCTTGGTTTGATGTGAGAGCTATGACAACACTTTATAGCAGCTTCTCATTGCAGAGTACTGGGCAGGGCAGCATCTACACAGACTTTCAGCCAGCTGCATCCACCTACCACACCAGCTCAGCTGCTCCTCCTGAGGGCAGTTCAGAGGAGGATGTCAAAGCACATGCTCTGAATAACCTTCTGGAGACAGCTCGCTCTTCTCCTTGACTACTGAAGCAGCCTGGGGTGGTGAACTCCCCAGTTTTGCTGTCTCTGGAAGTTGCCTGGAGTGTTCTGCATGCCCCAGGGAGCTCCCAGCTATTTACAGCCACTGCAGACTGGGGACACACTTTCATTTTTATCCCCAGTGACCTGGTTTCCTACTTCAGTTTCATAACAGTTCCTACCAGCCGGACCAGAGTGAAATCAAAGGAAGCTGCAAAACAGTTCCTGAAGAATTAGCAGAAAAAAAAAAAAAAAAAAAAAAAAAAAAGGTGAAGCGGATGAAACAGCCTCTGGTGGAAAGGTTCAAAGGAGCATCGAGAACAACGGCTGGACCGGTGAGGAGGGGAGGATTTAGGGCCAGCTCCATCAGAGCCATGGTGTCCTACCCCTTCCTCACATCAAAGGGTCTCTCTCCTCCACCGTGTAGCCCCCAGTAAACAGGGCGATGGGGGGTGAGGCTGGCTGGAGACAGAGCTGCCCACGGGGCACCAGAGAGAGATCTGACAGAAGATGTTGGTGAAGGAAAGAAAAAGGCCAATGTTGTGTGAAACACGAGCTGTTCCTGGCAGCCTAGGGAGCTGGAACGAGCTGGGCCCATCTGAGCTCAGGATGGAGGGGTTAAACTTGGCCAAGGGAAAACACATGGAGGGGGTCTCGCTGCTTCCTCCGCGCAGGGAGGAGTAAACCGCGCTCTGCTCCGTGGGCTCTGCTGTGTGCAGCAGCAGGCGGGCGCTGCCCCCCGGGCTGAGGGGCTGCAAGTGGTGGGCTTCACACCAGGCCCTTCATAGGTGCGTAGATGAGGGCAGAAAGGGATGCAGTGCGACCAGGAGGAGCAGTGGGGAGAGTCAGCCTGAAGCCCTGCCAGGGCAGTGGAACTCTGCTCTGGGTGGGTTATTACACAAGAAGTGGCAAAGACAGGCCTGAACCCCTGCTTGCTCACTCCAGTGGATGCTGGGAGGACCTGGGATGGAGCCAGTATGTCTCTTCAGCCCCAGTGACAACAAAGGGTCAGTCTGGGCATGGGAGGGTTTTCTGGGCTCTGTTCAGGTCTGTCAAGGGATTTGCTTCCTTGTCCAAGTATGATTAGGCTGTTTTGAGTGAGGAGAGTCCCCCAAACACACACCACAAGAAGTGTGAGAAGGCAGAGGACAGAGAGATGAGAAGCAGAGAGAAGGTGTTGGGGATGGAGCATGCGTTGGGCCTGGTGGTGAATGTTCTTGTTTAGAATCATACAGTCATTTTGGTTGGAAGAGACCTTCAAGATCATTGAGTTCAACCATTCCCCCAGCACTACCAGGGCACCACTAAACCATGTCCCTCAGCACCACATCTCCAGGGCTTTGAAACCTCTCCAGGGATGGGGACTCCACCACTGCCCTGCCCAGCCTGGCACAGCCCTTCACAATCCTTTTGAGGAAGAAAAGATTACTGTTTAGGGCCAAAGGAAGGAGGGAACAGGCTGCAGAAAGAGCAGGTGAGGCTGCAGTAGTGCTGCAAGGGTCCTGGCTGCTTGGGCAGAGCTGAGGCCATCCCCCTCTGCCTGCTCTCCTGGGGCTCCTGCCCAAGAGGCCACCGGATCTCCTGGCAGAGCATGAGCTCCTGTGAGCGTTTCTGTGGAAACCATCCAGTGGCTTTTTTTGGTTTCCTCTCCTCAGGCTGGACCTGTCCCAGGGGATATTGCAACCACTGGAACCGTTTTCTCCTCTGCACGGCGTTGCCCTACCAGCTACTGCAAGAAATGGAGAAGAGACAGGAGTTGATGTGGGAGAAACAGCTTCATTCCCAGCTCCTTCTCTTCGCAAAGCTCTGTCAAGGATAACAACCCCCTATTTAGTGTAATTTACAGTAACCATGTTTTAATAGATGTTGTGGGATCCTTAGCCTTATTATGAAAATCCTCTTATGAGTAGCAGCTCCTTTAATAACCTGGGCTGCAGAAAGCGCCTGCCTATTTACATCTATTTGCATGGATTTGCATGCAAGTTGCTAATGTAAAAAAATCTAAAGAGCTCCAACAACTTCACATTTTTAAGTCTGCCCATAATCTGAAGGACTCTGGGATGGAGAGCATGATTCGGGTTAGATGGGCAAGCGGTGCCCCAACGCTAACTGAAGGACAGGGCCCAGCCCAGCGGAGCAAGGCTCCCGGACACTGCCCAGAGATGGGATTTTGGAAGGATCCGCAAGCGTATCCCTTGAAACTCCAGCCCTTGATCCACAGTTCCCCTGAGCTCTTTGTGCGCACGGATGGTTTGCCCAGTTCCTTAAGTGCCAGATGGTAAAATTATGGAAAATAAAGTTGTGACAGCAAAAAGAAAAATAAAAAGAGTGCTGTCAAAAACCCGTGAAGCGCTTCACCTTGGAAATGCAGGATCACACACCCACGTGCGACTAGGCTGATATACGGCGGAAGGGGAATATGCTGTGAGATCCCAGGGGTTCATTCACAAGCCTTAATGAGCCCCAAAGGGAACTTCTTCACCACAAAATCACAGAATGGAAGGCACCTCTGGAGATCACCTCATCCACCCCCCTGCCAAAGCAGGTTCACCTAAACCCCAGACAAACTGTGGGATAAGACTGCAACTGGTTTGAAAATGGGATTTTCACTGTTTAGGAGGTGTCAGCACTTCTCATTGGAACTTCTGGTTCAGCAAAAAAACCTGAATAATAATAATAATAATGAAACAAAAACAATGAAGCAGGAATTCTGAACATTTTCTATATTGGACATGGCATGGGGGCTTGTTTCAACACAACTACATCACCTGAGCCCAACAATTTCAAAACTGATCACTGTGATGAAGTAAAAGCATTGTTTAGATGATCCTAGACACCGTGATAGGAAATCTGAAGTATTAGACAATGTGACTTATGATATAATAAAACTGATCAAAAGAAATGAAGCATAACAATAACACAGGGGAAAAAAAAATTGCAGATTTACTGTCTCAAAACAACAGATTTAGGACACCACTGCAATGAAATGAGACCACTGAAATGAAACAATTCCACTTCCCAGAGAAAATGATGTGTGAATTGGCGTATTTGCACAACGACTCAACGCCGCATGAGACAACTCCAAGCTCTAAGCACGACATAAATAACCAGGGCTGAAAGTACGTGCCCAGAACTTCCTGCAAACCCCCAGCTCTGCACCTAGGATGAATTTCCCCAAACACAGCCACGTGCTGCTGATCTCGGGAGAACTCCTCAGAGCTCAGAGATGAAAACCACCGCTCCCACAACCAAAGCACATACCTGAAATCCACCAACAACATTCCCATTAATTGCTGGATGTTGCCACAACTCCTCTGAAGTCTAATGGGGAGTCTCTTGCAGACTAGAGCACACAGCAACCCTCCCAACCTCATCCTGCCCCTTCCATCTGAACCGCTGCTCATTTAACCCTGAACTCAGCAGCAGCTGAGTTCAATCGCCAAGAGCCTTGGATCAATCCCTGCTGACGAGCTCGTGGCCCAGGCTCATTACACTTGCTTTCACCTCTCAGTTTTAATCACATGGAGCACACCAAGTGCAGAGGTTCTCGTGTGAAAGGCTCTTTCCTCTGAGATTTCTAGTTCCACTTTAGAGTGAGGGAGCCTGGACGGTTCAGAGAAGCATCTAGATTTATGGATGCTGGTATGAATTAAGTAGAGTTTTAAAAACTTGGGGGGATTATCTAGTGATCCAACGATCTTCACCTGGCTCGCAGAAAGATCCTCTGTAGAGTTACCCCCTGCACCTGGCTCCTGCTGTGATTCTCCTGCAGGTGGACACGTTGCTGGCAAAGCTCAGCCCCAGGGAAATAAAGCCAATGAAATAAAGACGGTGATGTAAGATGCAATAACCACAAAGCCAGCGAATTTAAAAATTAAATGTAAAAGGATAGCTCTCGGAGAGACAATATCTCACGGGCAGCATCACAAATCCCACACACTTGAAAAGTTTCTGTCTACCTTCCAAGTCATCAGGGCTGCTGAAATACCGGGAGAGTTGTAGAGATAATAAACAAAGGGCTCATTCTGTCTGCTCCCTCAGATACTCAGCCCACTGCCTAGCTGCCCACACCTTCAGGCTTTTTGTTACCAAGGCTGGAAAGGTCCAGTTTCTTTGAAAATCAAAGCTAAGACTGCCAGCATTGTACGTGCTGGCCGTGCTTCACAGCAGCTTTGCGGCTGGGTAGCCTTGTGCTCTTGTAAGTAGCCAACAAACTTTTAGGCAATAAGTATACTTTTCCATCAATTGGTAATGACAGGAACTGCCCAGAAGGACAACAGTGGAGTTAAAAAAAGAAAAAGCCTGTGCCTCCCTATTCAGACAAGCTGTGACAGTCAAGAACTTGTGTGCTGATCCTTTTAATCAGAATCACAGAATTGCCTGGACTGGAAAAGACCTTTAAGATCATCGAGTCCCATCATTAACCTCACACTGACAAGTCCTCAACCAAACCATATCCCCGAGCGCTACGTCTATACAGCTTTTAAACACCTCTGGGGATGGGGACTCCACCGCTGCCCTGGGCAGCCTGCTCCAATGCCTGATAACGCTTCCAGTAAAGATATTCTTCCGAATATCCAACCTAAATTTCCCTTAGTGCAACCTGTGGCGGTTTTCTCTTGGCCTATCACTTGTCACTTGGTTGAACAGACGAATCCCCACCTCTCTAAAACCTCCTTTCAGGCAACTGTGGAGAGCGAGAAGGTCTCCAGGCTCCACAACCCCAGGTCCCTCAGCTGCTCCTCATAAGGCATGTGCTCTAGACCCTTCACCATGTTGGATACGCGTCGGAAAAATGCAGAAGTATTGGATCACCACCGAGAGCTGACCCGAGGACTCAGGTGCCTGTTCTGCCTCTGATATCCAGCCTGTGGCCTCTGGTCCCTGCCAGGCTTGGTGACCCGGTGGGCAGCCCCCAGGCACCATCCCATCCTCCCTACATCCCTCCCCATCCTGCCTCTCCCAAGCCACCAACCTGGCACCACTTGGGAATCCGATAAAAGCTGCCATTACTTTCCTCCCCCGTCCTCTCGAGCCAGACCACCTCAGTTTTGTTTTCGAGTGTTTCTCAGAAGCAATATTATGTCCCCATCAATTACCAGTATGAGGCTAGTGCCAGCAATCTAGTCCTTGGGGTGGCATCTTTAGTGCTATTAAGCTGAAGAAGCAGCATCAGGGTCTCTGCTCATCCTCTCCCCTTGCACGTGAAAGCCCTTATTGAAGACTCCTTTCAATATTTCATTAATCCTCAGACATATGCTCTGGGAATGTCAAAATGTTCGGATCTTCTGGAATGAAGCGATAAACAGAACTGACGTGGAATTAAACTGTGAATTACCTAGAGAGCAAATACCGTTTATTTGGGTGTCCGTTACTATAGCTACAGCCCTGGCAGTGGCACCTCCACCCCCTAACTTTACCCAAAAAAAGCCCAAACAGAAATAAAAATAAAATTGTAACGATCTCGGGAAATGTGTGTGTCCTCTGTTATTGAATGGATGTGCCTGGTGCATACGGCTAGCTGATTTAAGCTAATTATTTTTGGTGTTTATATTTATTGGCCGTGATTAGTTATGCAACAAAGACTATGGGAGAACAAATCACGTCAGTGCAGCTAATTGGAGATAACACCAGCGGCAGCGAAAGCAATAATTTTTATATTTTACGCATGAAAAGGAGACCCAATTCTGCTGCTTGTAAATCAATGAAGTGCTGTTGAGATCTCCACCCGACGATATGAACCGAGGGCTGGAAACCAGCACGCCGTATGAGTTACCTTTGATTTTCTGGGCTCTGTCTCTAAAGCTACTGAACACCACAGATTTTAGTAACGACGGAGCTGGAGTTAGAACGGTGCTGAGATAAGATATTGCAGAAAATGAGATATGTGGGATTTTGCTCCCTGCCTGGGGTGAGGCCACCTGAGTGCAGATTTTAGGACTTTTTAGGAATTCAACAGGAACCTTTTCTGCTCATTCCTAGACCACCAGATGAGAAATGTCTGCTTTCACAAGGCTCTGCTGCTTAGACCTGAACAGAAGCCCCAGTTCTAGGCAAGATGAGTCCATAAGATGAGCCTGGATGGGAAGTCACCTTCTGTCACAGCTCCTGCCTTGCTTCCCTTCCCTGTCAAACCTCTGGGCATCTGCCCGTGACAGCCCCAGCAGCTCATGCTCAGTTCCTTGCTGCACCGGCTCGCAGCCGCAGTCAACCTCTATGTCTCCAGTGCACGTATCCAGCTCCAGGACTGTGCTGCCAACACGCTTCGCACCCCACCATGCACTTATGCCCTGCTCTGAAGTAGGGCAGTGCTACCATCGCCACTTTCTAGTGAGGAATCAGCCTCTTGGAGCATCTAATGAGGTTTGTCAAGGTGCTGAGGCACCTACAGATGCAAGCAGATGCCTGGTGTTATATCTAGGCTGTCTATTGTGCTCAGTTCATCTTCTTGTCTACAGCTGGAGCTACGGGTGCTCGAACAGCCCTAGAAATCAGACCCTTAGGCTGAGATTCATCTGGCTGGGGACAGGTGAGATGTCACCTCCCAGAGGCACCAGGCTCCTTCCTGCGATCCGAGTGTGATCCATATGTGATGAATCCAACTCCGCTAACTCTTCACGCTCTGGGGCTGACCCAAGGAGCTCAGATGAACCATTCAATGCTCCCACAGGTCCCAGGAACTTTTGAAGAGCTCTGGAGACATTTCTCTGGCTGGATTCACCATCTCCTCACTATCGACATTTGCACCCTCCTGCTTTCACCAGCGAACAATCTGGCCTGGCGCGGCCCTTTGTTCCCACCAATGCTGTGTCTGTTTATTTCTGGAGTGCAGGCTCTGCTAATTTCTGTTAATTGGAACTGCACAGGTAGCTTTTCCCCCCCACCATGTCCCCCCGCATCCCGCTGTGAAATCAAGCCGGCTTTCCAATCTCCGACAGCAGCCCGCTGGAACCACAGGAGCCTCAGCATGCAAAGCGTGCTGACGAGTTGCCTTTCTTTTCCTCCTCCTTTTTTTCCCCCCCTCCTTCCTCACGAGGGAGTGTGCACATTTGGGTAGTTTTGAAGGCTTGCTGAGCCACGATTGCAACCCCTTTTTATTTATTTCTTTAGCCGGAACGCGCCGTTGATGGGGCTGGCTGCCCTGCGGCACCACACCAATATGATTTTCCCTCTCCTTTTGCTGGCTCCCACACACTGTTTCGGGGGAGAAAAAGCAGCAGAAGGCACCTGTGCTCCTCACACCTCTGTGCTGGGCAACACTTGCCACTCGGTCTGAGCTGCAAGCCCAAGGTGTGGGTGTCAGGGGGGGCTTTGCCTGTAGCTCCCAGGGGAGCAGGGTCTGTCTTCTTCAAGCTCTGCTTCTCCTGCTCTTTATTTTTTTTTTTTTTCTGATAGACTAGATTTGAAGGGGGAAAAACTCCTTGTCCTCAGGGATGGCCGGGAGCTGGGACCCAGGAACGTCTCTCCCAGGAGGCCCCATGGAAGGTGAGACCACCTAGGGAGGGAGGACCTCTGAGCTCCAGGGACATGCCACCCTACTGCTATTGTAAGAAGCTCAGGAAACACAAATCCCCAGAGTTTTGGGAGGTTTGATTGCTAAGAGAGTTTTCAAAACCTGGTTTCTATCATGAGGGGATTTGTTTTACCCACCAGACATAGCAGGGGCTCTTATCTTCTGCAGGGAATCCGCGCAGATGCATCTCACTGTAATGGAGATCAGAACTTGACCACAAGCATCTCATTAGCTTGGAAAGTTACCTGTTTTATTTCTGACCAAAGGATATTTTGCTTGGGTGCTTTCATCTTAAAAAACACTTCCTTCTAGAGAACGAAGCTTTAATGTCATGTGTGATTTTGCTTTCTTTGAGTGGAAAATGCCACACACTGTGGCATATGCACAGGATTGAGTCACGAGGGAAAAAAAATAAACAGTCGTCTTCCTTGGTTTGATCTATGTACATCTGTTTCCTGGGAGAGAGGTGAAATGGGATATTTACTTGGGTAAGTATTATAAGCCAGATGCACTCCACTGTGAAATAAATAAAAAATGATATTGAAATTAACTATGTAAAAGGGATCTGGAGCTGGGCTTTTCATCAGAAGCTGGAGGTTTTGTGTACAGCATGCTTAACAGGACTATGAATATTCTCATCCCTAAAGCTTCCAAACGAAATGTCAGTCCCATCAGAGATAAAAACAAAACTTTGTGGTTTTAATGAGATTGGGATTTCCCTCTGTGCCTGATGGGGCTGCTCTGCTAATCCTGCTGTTGGCTCTGATCTGGGGGAAAACCAGACATGGGTGGGTAGCTTGCAGCCTACGGAAATCACAGTGGATCTCATCCCTTCCTTGCTGCCTGGACAGACGGACACTCAGCGTCTGACCAAAGACTTCTTCAGGTGCAGCCACAGCACCTCTGTATTATCTCAAAAGAGACTCTGTGGGTATGCAACATGTGGTCCTCAATCAGGTCACGACTTCGGGACACGGTCTAGGGGTCACGGTAGCGTTGGGTTGACAGTTGGACTTGATGATCTTAGAGGTCTTTTTCAACCTTAACGATTCTATGACTTCAGAAGGGACCTGCATGTTGCTACTAAGAGTAAACTGTGATTTGATCACCATCAAGCTGTAGGAGGAGAATGGCCTCTGCTACACGCATATCTGATGCCAGAAGATCTGTAACCCAGCAGCTCGCTTTCAGTAGCTCAAAGATGAATATGAGAAGAATTAAAGCAAGGAAGAAATAGCCATGCTTTAAGAAGGTGGGTAATTTATCATTACAGAGCTTACTGAGGGATAATGTTCGTTCACTGTCATCTGGTGTCTTTAACTCAAGCTGGGATGTCTCGCTAAAAGATACATTCTGGTTTAAGCCCGTGTTCTTGGGGTCAGAGAAGGAATCGCTCTGTGACATTGTACAGCAGGAAATCAGACCTGATGGTTGTAATTGTGCTCCTATCTGGCCTTAAAATCTATTGATCTGTGAAAATAATTGCCACAGTTTACTGATTTTCCTGAATGTTTGATGGTAGGTAAGAAATACTTCTGTCTCCTGCGGCCTGAGCTGCTCTGAAAGAATTTCCTGTTTGTGTTGAGCAGGAATTAAGAAAAAAAAAAAAAAATTGATTCAGGAAAACCAAAGAAAAAATTAAAATGGATCTTTGCTTAGTTGTTTGATAGATTTTTTTCTCGTGCTTGCCCCACGGAATCCGGCTCTCAGGAGTCATCCTGTGGGTGGGCCTGGGAAGGCTGGTATGCAGAGAAACATGCATTGGGTGCTCCCAACTTATGGGACTTAATTGTAAGCCTTCACATCACCCTCACCCAACTACGGTTGTAACTGTGGCCATACACCCCAGCTGTGTCCTACTCGAGGCTGAAGAGTAAAAATAGAAAGTTGTTTCTACTTCACATACAAAGAAAGGCTTGAGCATGGAGTACAGAAGAGATTTTTTCATTTTCCCGAGAAAGAGTCCTGCTCTCAGCTCCGTGAGGTGCTGCTGAGGGAGCTGAGCGTGCCCACACTGTGCTGGGCCTACTCAGTGCAGAATGGCAGAATCACAGAATAGTAGGGGTTGGAAGGGACCTCTGGAGATCATCTCATCCAACCTCCCTGCAACAGAAGGTTCGATGAGGGCAGGTTACACATGAATGGGTCCAGGTGGGTTTTGAAAGTCTCCAGAGAAGGAGACTCCACAACCTCTCTGGGAAGCCTGGGCCAGGCTCCCACACCCTCACACCAAACAACTTGCTCCTCCTGCTCCCATGGAACCTCCTGGGTTCCAGT
>JAVSBS010017023.1:0-15227 GCA_033124195.1 Coracias cyanogaster
GCAGGACCCCGCGGGGCGGGGCGGGGCGGAGCTGAGGGGAGGTGCCAGGTCTGAGGGGAGGCGCCAGCTCTGAGGGGCTCGGCCCCTACCGGGGCCCAGGGGCTGAGGCCAGAAGCGGTGGTGGCACGCAGCGCTGCTGAGCCTTCGCCTGCCTCGCTCGGAGACATGCCCCGGGCTGAGGGGATCCCTCGCCACCCAGGAAGGGGGAAATGTGGCGCGGTGACTTTTCATGGAGCCCGGTCACGGCCCTCAGCTTGCCCTGCGGCCTCCTGCCCCAGCAGGGACACAAGTTGTCAGCGGAGTTGCCACAGCCACGGTGTTGCTCGTAGCTTGTGGGCTTGAGACCTTAATACGGCCATAGGGCAGGACGTGATGGGTCAGGAGCGTCGTGGTTTTATGCTGTTTCCCCATATTTTGGGAGAACCGTGTTGACGTGGCAGGCTGCACCACAGTACAGCATCAGTGCAGCTGTTGGTGGCTTCACCGTTGTGATTTCAATGTATCTCACGTTCCAGTCTTGAGTCATTTAATCATCTTGCCTTGCTGGAGAGGTGGGAAAAGGTAGGAGACACAATAGTTTTAATTTAAGAGCACAAGCATCCTGATTTTAGACAGTGTTGCATCATCAACGTGTTTGATAAGTTGTGAGATGCTGGTGCAGCATTTGTGGCTGTAGATTGCCATCGTCTCTGGTTCCAACGCAGAATTTCATATGCTATCAAGGTTGCAGTCACTGGAGAAATTCATAGAAACTTGTTCATGTTTGCAAGGAAACAATTCAGGAGGAAATACTGATCAGTGAATGTCATAAACAATCATAAATGACATCTTTGGATGTTACGTCAAACTCCCAGAAAAAATAAGTTGCCATTAAACTACATTTTGCATTGTGATATTTCATACTGCATACGTAACAACACGTTAATACAGCAGAGGGGTATTTGAGATAACTGTATTTACATCTTTTGTTTACAGAATTAAGACTGAGTTACTACATCTGCTCTACTGGTGTAAATTCACAGTAATTAAGTTAATTCAGAGCTATAATACTGTATTTTGCAATTATGTCTGATACATGCTTTCCAATTAGCACAGCACTGACCGTGCACTTTGAGTCACTCCTGTTTGAACTCGAAACTTGATTTCAAAAGTCCAGTAACAGAATTATCAATTTTCCTTGTTTTTAGTTATTAATCTCACTAAATATTGAGGCTACATGCATGTATGAGTTCTTCTCATACACTCATACATAAGTGTATGAGTTGTTCTCTGGCCATTTGCAAATTTTTGCAGAGCTTTCACTACTCATTTTGAATCGTAAAACCTCATTCTTTTAGCTCATCGTAGTATTAGTATAATTTTACAGTCAGTGGGTAGGCACTGATGGCTCTCAGGGAAGTTCGAAGCCAATCTTCAATTGAACGTATTCCCATACACAGCAGTTTTGGTTCAGACCGTGACAGAGAGAGGAAGGAAATTAATGCCTACTGCAACCATTATCTTCCTTTATGGGTGTGCTGGGAGATGAGGAGGCAGCTTTTGCCTCTAATGTAGACTTCCTGAATGGCTAAAAAAAACCCCTACATTCTTACTCAAATTCCTTAGTAAAATACCTCAAGACTTTTACTGTCTCTTATTACAAAGCGACATTTTGCTGACACATCGACCTGGAGTTCAGCATGATTTAACACATGGGTTTTTTCCCCCCAGGTCAAAAGTGAAAGACAAGTGAAAAATGACTTATTTTTACAACTGACGACAGAGAGCACGTTGCAGAGGTAAGAGTAATAGTTTCTGACGATTCACAGAAAACAACCAAAATTGAGGCAGGTGTGCTTGGCAGAAACTTCCTGGCTAGCTGGGGCTAGAAGTTTTCTCTTGGCATGTCCCCTAGAAAGCATTTGGCGAGCGTGATTTGTAGAGAGTCCCGGGACACTGGTAGTCATAGTAGGGAGGTGTAAAGGCTCTTGTAAAAGTCACTGTTTTTTTTCCTGTGTGTATGTGCAGACAGCACAAGACGGAGCTGTGCCTGTGGCAATCGGTGTGAGGTGACTGAGGAATGTTTTGCTGTAGGTATGGGAAGTAATTTTGATTTCCATTTCAAGTAGCTTCTGGATTTGACACGCTACTTTCCCCAGATCTGCGTGCTTTGTTAAACAGAGCTGTAAGGTTTGGTTTATGTTGAAAGCGCATAATATGTGATGACCTAGTTTAGGTCTTTCTCCTGTTTTTCTTGAAATCAGTGTCTTTTGCCTACAATTGGGTAGCATCAGGGCCCTGTGCAAATAATTTAAATTTTTACACTGCTTTTCAACAGAAATCCAGAGATATTCTTCCCCATGAATGAAACTTTGCTTAGGGAAATGGTTTAGGAAGTTTATTGGTAGAGCAGGGTTACAGCTGGACTTGGTGATCTTAAAGGTCTTTTCCAACCTAAATGATTCTATAATTCTATGAAACCACTAGGAAATCACTCAAAACTGAAGTAGGTGGTTTAGACCTGCAGTTGGATTACCTCTCAACTGTAGGTCCTATCACAGGTATTGCCTTGTTTTGGCTGTTTTGCATGGAAATTTCAGGAACATATACTACCAGCGTTATGAATTGCAGCCACAGCTTTGGTATTTGTAAGGAGCTGTTGTCAGGTTTGAGTCAGAAGTCTCATTAAGCACATTGTCCATATCTCCACTGAAAATGCAGTTAACAGAGCTCCTGGATTTTCTATTTCTTTGTGTAGGTGTTTGCACTTCACTGGACAGGCGGAGTGCATGAAATATCGTGCCATTGTTGCAACGGAATGGAAAAGTTATTATATTGGCTCCAGGAGATGGCACTGTGTCCTCTCTGGGCTAGAAATGATATGCATAGCTTAGAAATGTACTTTCAGAACCAATGAAATTCTGAAGGGTTTTTTGCTCTTTCTCGTTATGAAACACACATTTCATTGTAGACCTAACTTCATCTTTGAACTGTTCCAAGTATGGTATTTCATCACTTTTATTTTTGCAAATTATTTATACTGAAGTGCAGATGTATCTTTTACCGTTGTCTGTACAATGCCTCATATTTTTTGCATTACTGCCGGGGTTTTCCTCTGCGATACACGTTTTATAGGAGCAGCAACGTGAACATTTTGTGATCCATCTGAGGTTGTGTAACAGTTCGGGGGGCTCGGCTGCTTTCAGAATGACGTCCCTGTGCCTAGCAAGTTATAACTTAATAATGAGCACATTTCTCTGAAAAACACAAACCCCAAGCATATCAAAAAGCGGTTTCACTAACTGCCTACTAAGTAGGGGGAACAAAAAAGCCCTTCCAAAACGGGTCTGGCTTTATTGTTCTACTGGGAAAGCGGCACTTTTTCACTGAACTTTCTGCGTGGCATTTGCAAGTAAATAGCTGATAGGAAAAAAGAGTTTTATTTGCGTTTCAAAATGTGCTGGCTGATAACGCCGGGCTGACCGAAAGGGAAATGGGTGAGGCCGTCACATCCTGCGTGCCCGGCACGCTGTCCTTCCCGCTGTAACCGGAGACCGGGAGCCGGCTCTCCCGCCGTCTCCCGGGGCTCTCCTCTTCCACCGCCTTCTAAATGTTTTGCAAGGTGCGTTGCCAGGCGTAGGACAATAAACTTCCCCCCCAAAAATCGACAAGTCTTCGCGGGAGAATGAACTGAAACCGCGATTTCCCCCTGCTCGCCGCTGCCGGCGGCCCCTTCCCGGGAGGCACCGCCCGGAGCCCCGCGGGGCTGCCCGGCCTCGGCCGCACCGGGCCGGTTAAACCCTCCGGAGCGCGGCGGCGGAGCTCGGCGGCTGCTTCCCCCGCCCGTTCCCCCCCTCCCTCCCCTTCCTGCCGCCCCGCTGATGTCAGCCGCGCCCCCGCCGGGGCCGCCGCCGCTGCAGCCGCTCCGCGCCCGCGGTCACGCCGGGGAAGCCGCGGATCGCTGCGCTGCTCCCCCCGCACCCCTCCGCCCCCCATCCCGGGCACAGCGGGAGCCGCCGCCGCGCTGCCGAGGGGAGGCGGGAGCCGCGTTTGGCAGCCGGGGAAGGAAACGTTCTAAACAGGCTTTGTCTTGGAAATCAGCATCTCCGCTTTCCTGACGCGCCGGCGGCCGTGGCGAAAGCCACATTTCGGGCTCGTTTGTTCTTTTCGCCGCCCCAGGCATGTCGTGACAGAACCTGCCGTTCCCCTGCGCTTCCGACGGAGGGCTTCGGCCGGAGCGATCGCGTCGGGGGCTCAGGCTCCGTACCGCAGCTCGGTGCGAGCTGGAGGAGGAAGAGCTGGAAGGAAGGAGCAGTTGTGGTGGTTTTTCTCCTTGCTGGGTCAGCCTTCCTGGATGGTCGCTTTACTCTCTGCTGGACACATTGTTAAGCGCGGGCAGAGAGAGAGGCTTGATTCTTTTTTCCCGTGAATCGCTTTTCGTCGTGCTCACCGTGCCGAAAGAAGCACTTTTCTCCCAGTTCGCGGGTCCGCACCGAGGCAGCGGGAATATGCTCATGAAGGAGTACCGGATCTGCATGCCGCTCACCGTTGAGGAGGTAAGCTCGGCTCTCCCTGCCAGGGCGAGCTGAGGTCCTGTTTGTGTTACTGAGCATTTTTCCTTCGTGTAATGAACTTCGTCGGAGGTGATTGGTTAGAGGAATGCTTTTATTGGAAAATAAGGGAATCCTGTAGGAAGCAAGGTAACTAAAGTGTATCAAAACCATCGTGTCGTCAAAGTGTGGGTTATAAGGGTTTTCCAGCCAGACTTTTAAGAAGAATCTCCTGCGTATTTCCAAGGGAATGCGTTGTGCTGAAATACCCTCTGCTGAAGCGTTTGTCCAAAACCCAGATTCTAAATATATCTTCACCTTTGCTTAAAATACCCTTGCAGAGGAACACGGCCTGAAACTCCAGCACAGGTAGAGGAGAGGGGTGAGCACAGAGGAGAAGAACTTTTAAAGAAATGCTGGGAAGTCAAACTGCTCCTTGTCGATGTTCTAAGCTCTGCGTTAGGAATGTTATTTTGTTAATTATCAGCAGACATCCTACCTGCTCCTCGTTTTAAGCAAGGTGGCACTACCTTGCAACACACGTGCATATAGATAGAGCTCGTGGATCGGTGCTATAGGTCCCTAAAGGCCCGATGAGTTGGCGCGTTCTGGTTTGTACTCCCACACGTATATAAAAACAAGAAGGATGTTGCTTTATTTAACCATTTACACCATAGGAGGGGGAACGAGCCGCCTGCGCCCAACCCGCACCGCGCATCTTGCGCCGAGCTGCGCGCAAAGTTTCTCTTCTGCCGCGGGCGCCGCCAGGGGGCGCCCCGCGCAGCGGCTCCGCGCCGGGGGCGGGGCTTCCCCGCCCAGCCCCGCCCTTCCGTGCCACGCCCAGCCAAGCCCCGCCCCTCGCCGGGCCTCGGCTGCGCCCGGGGGTGCTGGGGGAGATGCTCAAATGCAGCGTGTTCCCCTGCCCGGCCCTTCTCCCCCCACGAGGTTACAGCAGCGTACATTTACTTTGCAAATTAATTCACGCCTTCTTGGTTTAAATTCTTCCCGGTGAGTGTTTTGCTGCACGATTTCCCTTCGTTTTTTGTGCAGTATATAGAGAGGAGCCCTCAGGCGTGTGAGTATTTCAATGGTCTTTTTGTCTGCATCGTCAGATTTGGCAAATTAGCGGTATTCTGAAACTGAGAATTTAAGCTGCCAAATATTTACTTAGGGCTGCTCAGGAAATTCCTCCTTCTTGGAGCAGGACCTAAAAACACCGCATATGTGTAGGTAAATAGCTGTAGGCTTAATTCTAGGTTTTTTCCAATCAAGTTGTATAGTATGCTATGATACTGGGTGACATTATTCTTTTAATACATAATTTTATTTGTTTATTGTATTATCCTAATGTAGACAACATTTTATCCAAGCCAGTTCCTGATGTCCTCTGACTACAACACTTAGTTAATAGCAGTTCATTGTGTCATCAGAAAGGAGCAAATCTAATTTTTTTCTGAAAAATTACTGTTAAACAAGTTTTCCAGATACAGAAGAGTTCAAAAATCTGCCAAAACAGGAATAGTTGATGCGTGGTGGGGCAGAAGATAATGTTGGAAGTCTTTTGTTCTCTAGAATGTCAACAGTAGTAGTAAAGGTACTCATATCTTGTAGTTTCTCTTGTAGTAAACTGTTATTTAATCCAAGAGCTGCAGCTGAGATACCTTAATGAGGAACCTGGAATATGTCTGATATTTAGCATGAATTTAATAATTATAAAATAAATTAGGACAAGATCATTGAATTATCAGGTACCTTTTTTTTCTTATAGTATTTAGGTACTAAAAGAAGTCCCACACTGTATTTCTCATAGTGGTTCATCGTAGTGGCACTTCCTACAGTCTATGAAGGTGTTATTATCCATTACCCTTAGCTGCACATTAACGAGCAATAATGCACGATATTGTTGGCATCTGTGTGGAATGAGGTGATGGGTTACACAGTCACTAGGAGAACATCACGGGACAGTGCACATCCTTCCAAAACCAGGAGCATTTTGGTTCTAAGTGATCCAAACTGCCTTCTGCAAGGTGCTAAGTCACTCTGAAGTTCAGTGGGCTTTGATGGAAATGAAATTTCCAAAAGATATGCAATTTCTCACGAGATGGGGATGTTGGGGCCTGATCTACAATGGCACTTAGGTACCAAACTCACATTGACTTAACTGGGAGTTAAACACCTCAGTGGTTTTTGGGTCATGGATTTCAACAGGTATGTGAAAGCTGCAGTTTGTTCTTACGCGGCTGCATGCCTTCCCTTTTTGTGCTGTTTTTCTTCCTTAGACTTTACAACTCTGTTTTTTCTGCTGTTGGAAGTTCTGGCTTTTGGCCTGTGCACTCTCTACATACCTTCAAAAAGCACTTCCTTGAGCAGTTTTCTTTTTCAGCCCAGACTTACCACTTACCCATACACAGAAGTCTCACGACATGAATGAGAAAGAATTCCATCTGCAGTCTGTGGTGGGATGTTGTCACCACAACCAGAGGTGGCTTCCCATGTAATTCCTGTGAAGATAATCAGGCACAGGAGGCAAAGCAGAGTGTTAACTGTGTCAGCCAAGCACCTGTACCTGATATTCCATAGTCACATTTTATCTGTAATGTGGGAAAAAAAGTGCATTAAAATGTTGTGCAATGTCCAGTCTGGTAACTACAAGTCATTACTTACTCATGACCTAAATTTATCTCTAGACAAGAGTAAAGAACTGCTACATGTCCCCATGACAGCAATGCTCTCTCCAGCTTTGAAGAGATCCTGGCATTGTTGTGGGTAGGACATTCTGCATAGCTGGTCTTTGTTAGCTGCTGTAAATCCTGTTCTTGAAGCATTCTTTCATTGATTCCCTCCTTCGATAAGATACCCAAATATTTATGGGAGTTCTGTTTGTATACCTGTCAGCTTGGAGGCCAAATGGTTTATTGCAAATAAAACATTTCCTAAGAAAAGTGGATTGCTATGGACTTAACTGTTCTTGTGCATTTTGAACGGGGATGCAGGAGTCAGAGGGGCATCTTTGTTCCTCGTCCGTAAGCACCAGGAAAGCCAGATTGTTCCAAGAGCGCTTGCTGAGATGCTGTGGCACCACCCTACAGTTCCTCCTGAAGGCTGAGGCAAACTCATTAAATGGAGTTTTTATTGACAATTATTTAGGACTGTTACATATATATTGTTGCAAGCTGTCTAATCGGCTTTAAAGTAATTTGAGGAAGGAAATAGCATGTTAACTTCTAAGCAAAATAATAACAACTGCTGTAAGAACTTTGCAAATTAGGTCAGAATGTAGCTGTTGGTTGACAAAGCCAATATGATTGCCAATTAGAAGTCTTTCTTTACCTCATTTGTGGTACTTTTGGGAGGCATGCACGCAAATTCAGTCCTTTTGTTAACACTGAGACCTTATAAATTAGAAGAAGCCATTTCTTTTCATTAATACATAAAGCAAGTAAAATCTGTTGCGGTAATTGCTTAGGATATGTTACCAATCTTCATCCCAGCTGCATTAGGAAACGAGCTGCCTCTTGGTTATTTTTCTCTTGCATTTTCATGTGTTCATTCTTACAAATAGCTTGTTACATCATATGAGGGAACATTATAATAGGCTGCATTGTGGTTTTTTAAATATCATCAGTTAAAAAAACACATTCCTAAGCAAGTGAAAAGAACACCAAGGAATTGAAAAGAGTGAAAAAGCTAAAAATTTATCAGAGTTAGGTCTCATTGCAAATCATAATTCCACAATTCTTCCCAGGAAGGATTACCTGGGTTTGTGTTTTTGAGATGCTTTTATCTGAAAATGCAAAACAAGCCTGACAGATTAGCATCTTACTGAACTTTTATTTTGGAAGGGGCAAAGCGCAGTGACGTTGATAATTTGTGTGGAAAGTGATTATTCCTCAGAGGAATAGGTGGAAAGATAATTTTGCTGGATCCTGTTGAAAATGGAGCTGTTGTTGCTTTAAAATGCTCATAAAGTTGTGCAGCTAGGTTGTATATATTTAAAAGCTGAACATCCAGTAAAATACAGCAGTCATCTTAGGGTTTTTCCCCTGGAAACAGGGATGACCATTAACATTTCTGTTATTTCTGAACTATACATGTATGGCTAGTTCCTAAAGCCCTTAACAGGTTTTTCTTTCCTTAGTTCTTTATTTCAAGCAAGATTCTCTCTGCTGAAGTTGGTGGAACTGCTCCCGTTCTGTGCTTTAAAGAAAAGCTCAGTTTGATCTTTGGGGAGCTCTGCCTGCGTGAGGTGTGTAGGAACAGCTGTATTGTCATGAATACAAACTAGCGGAGACCTGCAGAATCTCTGCAAATGTAGATCATGAAATTTCAACAAAAAATCCTTTCAACATTAACAAATTCTGGTTTTAGAGCTGTTGTGCTTGCTCCTTTATAAAATATCCAGTGTTTAGCTCTTGTTTCAAACATTATGAATTCTCCCCATGTGGATTATTTACATAAGTTATTTCAACAACATATGTGCAAACAGTGTTTGTGTTCTCTGAATCTTGTGTACATTTCTTCTTTAAAAGATTTCATAGTCTACTGTTTTGTGTACAAAGTGTACTTGTTATGTTTTATTCAGATAGATTTAAAGCTCAATGAAAGCATTTGAGAAACTGTTTTTATGCCCTGAGAGTTACATTTAAATACCAGAACACCTGCTATTGAGCAAAAGAGCTGTTAGTATGGTATAAGGTGTAAAATACATTTTCGCTAAGCTATAGTTACCTGCTGCAGGAAAAACTCCATATACACATGCTGCAGTTCATACAGATAGAAGTAATAATGGTGTCCCATGTCTGATCTTTTAATTTCCTAGCTATAACCACAGAACGTATTTTTGGGAATATGTAAATGTATGGAACATTGAAAAAGCAGAATGTTGGCTGTAAGCAAGAGGACTATAAGCAAACAAGGTGAAGTCAGCTTTTAAAGTTGAATTCAATTTAATTACTTGTAAATAAAATAATAGTTGAAACATGTCATGACCATGACCTCTGCAGAAAAAGTTTATTTGGTGGTTTTGAGCTGAAGTCGTCCAGCAAAAATGAAGGCTTATTGTGAAATTTTAATTTAAACTATCAGCAGCTCTAATGCAGCCATAGTTTTACATTGATTCCTTTACAAGATACTAAAGTGCTAGGAGAAGTAAAGGAGTTTTTACTCTAGTTAATCATTCTTTCTGGATATGCCTTATGAGAACATCCCCAGTCTTACCTTCTTTTTGCAGTTAATACAGTGGAGGCAGGAATACATTAGTCTGAGGAGTATTCAGAGTTAATTATTGATCTAGAAAAGCTCTTTACATCATTATGAACATCTTTTTACCCTTCAAAATAAATCATTATATATATAAGACTTGTTAGCAAACAGATCTGCTCTGGTCTTTTGTGAGTGGTTATGTCTACTCACATCACAAGGCCTTTGCCACGTACAATGTGACCTTAAAGCTTATGGACTGGGAGGAGTCCTTTTAATGACATAACAGATAAAATAGGTGTGAGAAAACACCAGAACTTTTAGTACCAAGTAAGAGCAGCTATTTAATTTTCTTTTGATGCAGTCAAGTTGTAAGAATGAACAGATGGAAGTGAGAGCTGTGTTTTACCGTGGGAAGAAGACAAATACCTTGCTTTAGCTTGACCTTTCTGTGCTAGTGGTGGTCACCTAGAGAGCTATAAAAGCAAAGCAATGCAGAGCAGGTGTCAAATCTTTAGTGAACTCCACTGCAAACAGAAGATCAAAAATATACGATTTTATTTTACTCCTGTTTGCACATTTCAGTACAACTCTGTGAAAGAAACAAGACAACCTTTGTTCTTAAAGTTTCAGTGTAAATCATTAAAAAAATCTTTCAGTGGAAAGGATTGGGTATTATCCAAGGAACTCCAGACTCTGACGTACGTCTCTCTTCATCTCCCTTGCCGTCTCTCCCTGTCAACACTTGTTTTCTTCAAGGTATATATATATCAAATAATACTACACATCTTATTTGAAGGCTTTGCTGGCAAAAGACAGGTCCCAGTTTTGCATTTCCCATAGAAGAAAATGCAGCTTGTCGCTGTTTTAAGGATATTTTCTAGCTAAAGCACTCTAGAGAGCTTTGACACTATCAAGAGCTCCTTGATGTGTGTTTGTCTTTGAAGTATAATGTAGGTTCAGAAACAAAAGAACAGGGAGAGAAAGACACAATTTCAATATGGGCTCTTAAAGCTTCATATTTTCTGGTTTTTTATTGTTTGGGATGAACTTTGAGTTGCTGAGAGCATGCAGTTCTTGTAAGAGTTGATGTGAACACTAAATGAGCAGCACTTTTGAAACTGTGGCCACTTTTGTGTACCTAGTAATGAATGTAGATGCCTAAATTAGCACCTTGAAGTTTGATAACTCTTACATGTCAAATACATTTTCCCTTACTCCAGTCTAATTTCTGTATAATATAATAATGCCAATTTTCATATGCTTTTTGCCTGACTGCACATTAAAAAGAAGTTAGGTGATTTATAGCTCTTAAAGTCTAGAAAGCTCTTTAGATTATATGAGGAGAAATATTTCTCTACTAACTGGAAAAGGTTAAAAACTTTATTTTCCTTCATGAGTATTCAATTTAGTCTGATAGGCATTTGTATTGTTAAAAATCTCTTAGAGATCATGTTCTCCTGTACAAAAGACTGCCTAGTCAGGTAATGGAAAACCCAGAGTATAGAGCAATGAGTCATTCACGATGTTCTTCTTGGTGACTAGTGAGCTGACAAATATGTTCCCCAGGCTGTCCTTACAGAACCGAGTCAGATGCGGATGCTGAAATACATGTAGGCTTTCCATCTTGAATGTCCAACCAAACACGCAAGCAACCGTTAAATGTATAAGGATGGGGATAAATAATACACACATGCAAACCCTTGACGTACTCAGTAAGAGTAGGTGAGGGATAATTCTTTTGTATCATTGCTCGTGGCAAACGTCTTTGTCGCTTTAAGTGATTTTTTTTCAAATAATTACTTTTCCTAGACTCTCTTTGGTTCATAGAGCATCTATCTTGACCAGCAGCATATTTGGTAAGACTTGATATAAAAATAAAACAAATAGTGACATTTCATGCAAAATTGCTGTGATAGCCCTCCAGTTCAGCCTGAAGAACTTTGTGTAGGCATATTGTGCCCATATTTAAGTGAAATTACCAATGTCTGCATGCGTCTAGAAAGTAAGGAGAAAGGTGTTCCCCAGGATTACTGACTAGGTTTAAAAAGGAGAGAAGAAAAGGCAATTTAGATTTCAAATTGGGTTAACAGATGGGTTTACAGTCTGTAGGTGGGGGGAACTAGACTTGAATTTAACCTATGTTTATATATCATGCTGTTAGTTGAGCCTTAGTCTTGTTTATCTACTTCTTAGTAAATTTCTTCCTAATTTTGGTTATAAGTGATCAGGCAATTTTGAATCCTTGGATATGTATTAAAATACTATTTTTATTTTTATAAAGTATAATGCTGGGTGCTAAATTGTAGGAATGACATTGTAATGGCTTTTCTTGGAAGAAAAGCATGTATCATCTATCTTTCCTGTTTGTGGTCAGAAAATGCTGAAGCAGTTTTGTATTCTATTAGTTTTGTACTTTCACAGTTCTGAAGCTGGCTTTTACAGTGCACAGTCCCAGCGTTTGCATGTACTTAACTTGCGCACATACTTAATTTAAAGCACAAGTAGTCACATGTCCCGAGTCACATGCATAACTGTTTGTAGACTGGGTTTAATAAAACACTTGTTCATATGCTCTCCAGAAAAATTATGGTCTCTGTTCAGGAGTTTTTATGCGTCTGTTCTAAGATTAGTCTTGCCTAAGTGATTTAGGAATACTTAGCCTCTGTGGGAATTTTTTTCTGGGAGCATGCTGAGTATGCCTTATTTTCCATTTCATCACACTAAATGTCACATTAGGTTTAATGTGTTGACCGATTAATGACTGTTTAAATTTTTTTTTTTCAGTAAAAGTATTACTACAATGCATGACAAAATAATTGTGATAATGACACTCCAGTATAACACAGACTGTTGCTCAGTTGCCTGATTCACAATCACTCATTGATGACAGTCAGAAAAACAACACATTCTTGAATATATTTTCAGCTTTTTGCTCCCACTTTTATATAAAAGTTATTAAAACTATATAAAAATAACCTTTGTGCTAGCATCACCATGTTATTTGGAAGATCACCAAAATACTGGAGCCCACTGGGAACCAAAAAATTAGAATTACCATTGTCTTTATCTTTCTGATAAATACATTGATAAACATGAAGTTCTTACACATGCCAAGCTGATACTTCTGGTCATACATAGGGGGGTTTTTAAGTAGTCCCACTTGTTAGACCCACTGGATATACTGGTCCTAGTATGTCAACTTATCTTCCAAAAGATGCATGACAGATTTATCCAGATATTGATCTGATTTTCTCAGATTTTCTTTGAAAGTGCAAAGTAGCTGACTTGTAATATTTTCATTTAATAAATTAATTGTGCAGGGACTTGAAATAAGCCGAATGAAACATAAGAAATGTACACATGATTACAGTAACTGACTGCTTCTTTTATCATATGGACTTGATACAAAATTCATTTAAATCTTACTTCAGTAGATCAGTGTTTCTTTTGCTTCACTCTGTGTGAAAGCAAAATAATTCAGTGGAATTTAGACAATAGTAATACCAGTAAGTTCTGTTGCTGATGTCAGAGGGGCCAAGATTTCACCAAATATGTATGACAAAACCCAGCATATTTTTAGAACAGAAATGTTGGGAACTTAAATTCCATTTTAGTGGCATGGTGCAAATCGGAAATAATTCCCTTGACCTCAGTAGATCCCTTCCAGATTTCTATCGGTTTAATCAAAAGTAGACTTAAACCAATGGCTGTAAACTAAAGTAGAACGTAAATTTCTCAACTCTGTTGTTCCTAACAAGAAAGAAAGGAAGCTGACATCTCTAAATCTTTAGCATTCTTGCCTAACCTAAATGATGTTTTCACACGGTTAGATTAAGGCCCCGGATTTGTGTCGAACCTATGATAATGCCTTTGAGCCTACACAGAATTAAGCAATTGCTGTCTTCGCACCGCAAAACTTGGCAGTAACCTCTTTGCTCTCAATTTTCACTCCTAACTTTGTAGAAACCCTGATTCTCTCTTCTTTCTCCCATTTTTGAGTCCTTGGTCATACTCCCAAATAAGGAAGCTTAATGAACCGCAGCAGGCGTCTGGCCAGCTGGCAGAAATCTGCTGCTCACAACAACAGCCTGCTGAGCTCACTTGCCTCAGTCTTGCAGAGAACGGGGAACGATACAGCACACGAAAACAATTGATAATTCAGCTCCTCTCTAAGTACTCAGCTCAGGCTTGAATCTCGGTATTCCCTCAGTTGCCATGGAACTCTGCACCCAGACTGAAGCTAAAGAGCACCGAGTTCTGAAATCTCTCAAGCCTTTTAGAGAGTTGCTGAGTTCATTGGCATTTCCAAACTTTCGGCTACTCAGTTAAGTCCAAGGTGGTTTTTTTTTGTTGTTTGTTTTTCTCTGGGGGTGATTCAGTGTGAAAACATGTTTCCATATATTAAGGGAACTCTGTTACACAGTTGGGATAGGCTGGTTTGGGTTTTTTTCCCCATGAACTTCAATGGAAGCAGAAGGAAGCCTCCTGTGGGGACTTCTCTTTTGTTAGTTTCCCACTGTTTTGCTGTAACTTATTTTCTGCACTCATGTCCATCTGAACATGAACTCACTCAGAGTCAAGTGATGCCGAACTTCTAAATCTATTCTGAGTAGGTTTGAGATGAGGCAAACAACATTTTAGTGGAAATGTTATGTCATACTAACAAATGCCTATGGATTAGTTAGTTTATTTCCAGGACCGCATGGGCTATACATTGCTATTTATAATTTAACTTTCTCAAGCAGCCACGACTGTGTTTATGTTACCATGGTGTTACTTACCATACTTGAGGATGGATAGTAAATGCTGTAATTGAAAATAGATACTCCCACTGAAATAAGTGTAACAGGTGGCTGTGTTTTTATTTAATCGTGCTGCAAGCATAATAGAAGTTAAATGTGGGTACCTCTAACCCTGCCTTTTCGCTGAGACTTTTTCAGACATCCCAATTTGTCTTTAGTGGCCAGAACTGGAGTAAACAACATGAGTGGTTTGTCTTGTGACAGTCCAAGGTATGTCAGTGGCAATCAATGCGTATTCTGCATTTCAGAGTTCAGAAAGCAAATGTTCTCATCCAGGAGTAAAGGAGATGCTGTGATGCAGGATGGGAGAGGTGGTCTACATCTCATCCTTCCTCTGGGGACCATAGTCTGGATAAAGCTCTAATTCCATAAGAGCATTTAAGGAACAGCGATTGCTGTTTCCTTGGGATTTCTTCATATTGGCTTTCTTACCTCATCTCATCTCTTAATTTCCTTCAGTGGTCCCCTGTAAGGAGCTGCACATCTGTTTTGAGGTCTGTCCCATCTTAATATCGTGAGGCATAGTTTGATGGTAGCTGACACCCACCTTCCTGATGTTGACAGTGCCCGTCCTACTGGCAAAACTGTTCAAGCCATCCTCCTCTCAACCATAAGAATAGCTTTTGATTAAATTTTGTCAGCTCCCAGACACCCAGTTAAATGTTTTTTATATATATATATATATATATATATA
>JAVSBS010017023.1:15327-63825 GCA_033124195.1 Coracias cyanogaster
ATCTTTTTATTTTATTTTGTCAGCTCACAGACACCCAGTTAAATGTTTTTTATATATATATATATATATATATATATATATATATATATAAAATACATCATGTAATTATATATATTTTTTATGTAGGAATACTTTTTTTTTCCATTCTTCAGAGTAAAAGGACAGAAACAAAAGGATATTATCCTAGATTCACCTAAATATTTAGGCAGGGGGAAAAAAGATTGTAGATTTTTGTCTCAGAAATATTCTAAAATGTGAAAATGAAATAATTCAAAATAGCAGTATTGTTTCACACTCTCTACTTGCTGCAAAATGTGGTATGCCCAAGAGTATTAAGTAACCAAGTGCAAACTTGAGTCAGGATAGTGTGGTTATCAAAAGCATTTGTAAAATACATTCTCATAGAACCATACAAAGCTACCTAATTGCTGCAGCTGTATGAAGGGTGAAGCGCAGAGGAGAGATCCTTGCATAAGTTCTGCACAGCAGTCTCCTCTTGAGGATTTTTGTACCTTTTTTAGAAGAAGTTGTCAGACTTCTGTCTTTATTACATTTTCCATCAACGTAATTGGGTCTTCCAGTTTTTCACAGAGCTGTAGGATAGAAAATGAATTTTCAGCAGGAGGAGATGTTGTGTGCATACAGAGATTTTTCTCTTGAACTCAGTTCAAGGTTGTTCCTCGGTTTTCCTTTTGCGTTTTGCCAAATGAAGAAAGCAAAGCCAAAGGAAAAATCATGGTTCAGAAGGTGGTTGATTTCTCATGTTTTGGTTTTAAGCTGGTTTACATTGGCTGGAAATGTTGATGTTGTTTAAACCAGTATCACTTCCTGTGCATGTGAGTCTGAGAGTCAGAATTTACTTAAAGCTTTGCAAGTAGATCCTTAAGGCATTTTAGAAGCCTCTAGCAATCGCATTCCTTTCCACAGGTTGTTCTACCCAACATCGTTGTTTGTAGCCCTTTTCCACATGACAATTTGGGAAGTTAGACTTGCAAATGAAGTGAGTTACTTCAGCTTTCTCGGCTTACCTTATAGGTGGCAGTTGATTGGCTTTATTGTTACAGAAAAGCTGAGGACATTCCCTAGGGCCACTCACAAACTTCCATGTAACAGTAAGTGTGCAGTAAGGCATTAGTCTTTGAAGTATTCATGCATATTTAATGGCAAGGAAAGGAGGAGACAACCCAGCCTTGTAGCCAATCCAAAGCTTGGACTAGAAAAATGACTTAAGAAAAAAAGCATTGAGCTTGCAAGACATTTTTTATCAAATGAAATAAAAAATGCATTAGTGAAGGTGGTTAATACAGCTTAGTTGATCATGTCTGTTAAGAATTGTGTCACAGATCCACACATCCAGACAGAAGTTGACTGTCACGCTTGGGTTTTGCCCTGGCTGGCTGGACCTTCACCTGCTCTCCTGGTGTATGCAGGACCTCTGCTTTCTTCTGGTGCTGAGTCTGAAAGTCACTGAATCCTTGCCTAAAACCTGTCGTGCCCTAGAGCTGCCTAAATCTCATCTGAAATAGGTCATTGACCTGGGGAATAACTAACTACCGTTTCTAACCAGTGTAGCCAATGTGGGTACAAGAGTAGGAGTCTTGAGTCAGAGTGTTCTAGAAAGTCTCCATCAATTACAGAGCAGAGTTTTGGCATGATGTTTATGAAAGATTTGCCATTGTGCTTTACCAGGCTTCATTTGGTTGAGTTTATCTCTGGCTATTCTGTGCTTAAATAGTTATCTATTAATATTCACTTTTAATAGTCACAATTCTTTGATGAAATTGAACTGTGATTTTTTTTTTTTCTTTTTTATGCTAGTATGATAGGTGATTCCTGATATTGCCCCCCTCCCGCCCCGCGTTTTCATTTCCCCAGTATCTTGCTTTTTAAACTCCAGATTAGACAGTGCACTGCAAATGCTTCACAACTCTTGGTCTAGACGAAGATTTTAACCCATTTTGTCAGCTAAAAGAAAATAAGTGACAAGCAAGGGAACAAGGATGTATACAGGAGGCATTTTTCAGAGAAAGGAGTTTACCAAATAATAGTGTTGTATGACAGTAGACAGAATTCACTTGCTCTGTCAGGTGACAGTTAAAAGCATTTTCCATTTTTTGCAACTGGAGATATAAGAAAGGTAGGAAAAGAAGTTGACTTGCTGAAAGCTGACTGATGAAAGCTTTGCCATTCTTTTGTTCTTTTCATTCATTTTGTCATGTAATCACTGACATAATTACAGAGCTGTTTGGGGTTAGGATTAGGGCAAAAAAAAAGTGGTTTTTTCTTTCTTATTTTGCAAACCCTTATTTTTCTTTTGCACTTCTGACACCTTCCGGTCAAGAGTTTCAAAGAAAAAGGACTTTCGCACCATTCTGTCTACGTAACAGTTCATCATCCTGCTGATTTGCGTGCAAATTCTTTGCGTATGTCAGATTTAAACACATACAGTGTTGGAGGCACGCTAAACTTTACAAGTTGACATATAAAGTCAGCCTCCATAAGTCAGCTGAAGATTTCATCCCTTGTGTCCTTTCTGTAGCAAATTAGTGCACTGTGTCTGCTTATGATATTCTAGAAAGCAGGGAAAGACAAATGGTATTATCAGAGTTTAAAAGATGTGGAGCATTAGTAGACTTTAACTGTTTCCCATGTCTGCATGTTGATGCTAGTTTAAAACTATTTTTCCTAGGCTTCAAACATCAAATATTTCTTTGTATTTTGCGTTTACTCTGAGATGAAAGGCTTGAAACTGATGAAGTAAAGAGGTACTGGGTTTGTTCCTGTTAAATCTTTAGCATTTTTTATAAACTCCAAAAATATACAAACTCTTCTGTGAATCATTTTTTTGGTGAAAATCTGTATTTCAGTTTATCTGTCTAATGAAGTCGCCGAGGAGGTTCACGTTAGGGAGTTGCTGTCATGAAAATGCAAACACTTGTGGGTGACATGAAGCCATTCTAACATACCAAGTATAAGAACCTTTTCAGGCAGTATCTAAACAACTTTTGGAATTAATAATTACCTTAAGATAGGATGGCACTGTGGTGTGCATTGCATTTTCCTATAAATGAGAAATAAATAGCCCAAGATTGAAGGCTCACATACTCTATTCCCAAGGAGCCACGTACTGGTAGTGTGGGAGGTCTTGTTTCCTCTCAGTCGACCTTTTGAGGTGTTGTGCTGTAATTTCACACTGGTAAATCCTGTGTCCCTAGTAGCGCATTTACATGTTTTCATAAATAGAAGCAATTAACAGTAGAGGCATGATATGGACAAACCGGTGGTGAACTGGGGGCTGCTTGGTTCCTTTATCTGTAGAACGTCATGGTGAAGCCCAAATTTTCATCCCTCAGTTCTTCCATCTGTCATGTGCTGAGGTGACCGGTGGTGAATTTGGGCTAAAGAATTTTAAGCTGGTATTCCAGGTGTTAGTTGCCACTAGGACCAAGGAGACGAAGTTACTCAGCTTCTCATCTAATCAAGAGTTGCTCTCCAAGCATTGCAGGCTGCAAGCGATGGCTGTAACTCTGTATCCTCTCTGCACTCTGTTCTTTTCTTTTTTCTCTTTGTACTCTCTAAAATATGCCTCCCACTCCCTCTCTTAAATCCTTTTTGTAGGAGGTTAATTACAAAAATGTAGCTTTCCATCCTTGTTGGGCTCAAGTTATCATTTGTTATTTTTATATATTGTTCATTGGGGATTTTTTTTAATAAGTTATGGATCAGTATGTTACCATTGTTAATGAGTTATGTTGAACACTAAGACCTAGCACAGATTCCTCTGGGACTTCACGAGTGTCCTCTCTCCAGTGATAAAAATTTCTTGTCTGTTTATGTGACTTTTTTATTGTATCTTTTGAATGGTGATTTATCCACCTTCCTCCTTATCTCATGGCATATTCATTTCTTTTAGAACCTCTAGAGAGTGACTGTGGCAAAATGGGCTCTTGAGTTGGTCTATATCAGCTAGGTCTCCTGTGTCAGCATACCTGTTGACCCCTTCAGAAACAGATCAAGACGTGACTTCTCTTCACGAAAGCTCTGTTAACTTCTCCCTCTGTATTTTTTATGCATCCAAGCTGTGCTATTCACACGTTTTTTTTTTACCCTTTGAGTAATAAGAATCACACTCATACACTCTTCCTCAGTTTTCTTTCAATACATTGAATTGATGATAGCAAATGAAAAACAAATGAATACAACTCCTGTCCTACTTGGTGAAAGTATAACATTTTAATCTAATGCCAACACAATATATTGAATCAACTGTAAGTGCAAAGAGACAGAATTCCAATTAGAGTGCTAACGGATATCTTGTTTTTACAAGGGCTTGTAGTTATAGGGCAAGGGGTAATGGCTTCAAACTGGAAGAGGGAAGATTTAGATTAGGAAGAAGTTCTTCGCTCTGAGGGTGCTGAGTCACTGGCCAAGGCTGCCCAGGGATGTTGTGGCTGCTCCATCACTGGAGGTGTTCAAGGCCAGGTTGGACGGGGCTTGGCCCAACCTGGTCTAGTGGGAGATGTCCCTGCCCATGGCAGGGGGGCTGAAACTAGGTGATCTTTAAGACTCCTTCCAACCCAAACCAGTCTACGATACAATGAAAACTGGCAGAGGATTTTTTATATTTCTTTTTTTAATACTTATTCACGGAAATCATTGACTATTTGGGGACTATTTCTTAAAGAGAATCAGAGAGGCAGCAGTAATGCTAACAACTAGGATTTCAGAGGGTTTATTAATATTTTTGGCAAGCAATATTTGTTAGTGGTGTGCCGCAGTATTTCCATATATTATAAGTTGTTTTGCCAAGTGCTAGTTGGCAGTATGTCATGTTCCTTAGTTTCCATTTGGAGCTGAGTACTCTTCTGATTGTTTTATCACTGAAAGGAATTAACATTTGCTTTATTTTAGATACTGGCTCTTGTAGGATGCATATCATTTAAACTAATAGGATACTGTGTTATGAGGCATGATTCTGTTGTTTATCTAGGCTTTGTCACTGCCAGTAGCAAACACTGTTCTGCTGTCCTTTCATCACCCCAGCCCTAGTTCATGCCCAGTGCACACAGAATTGGCAGTCCTGAAAACAGAGATAAATTTCCATGTCCGTGTTTAACTTTGATTTGTTCTTACACTTTTGCTATAACCTCCTCCCGCTGACTGTAAATCAGTAAGTGAAAAGCACACCGTGTACGCTATCTGCAGCCAAGCACTTGATATCGTTGTAATTAATTGACAGCATTCCTACAGTGTGCTGATAAGCCAGATTAGTGCCCTTCTCAGGTCCAATTATACTCACAGGGAAGTCAGCGGGAGTTTCTCTTCTTTTGCATTAAGAATGCAAAAGTATCATCCTAAAATAATCTGTTGAGGAGCTGTGTATGAAATGCCAGGCGAATACTGCACTCTGTAGAAGTCTGTTGGCTTTAGGTAACGTAGAAGAAAATCTAGTAATTTATCTGTCAGTGGGAAATACGGACGTGTCTCCAGGCTTGTAAATTCTGAATTAAAGATTTGCTACTTTACAAATCAGTTGTAGCGTCTTCAGATTGTAATAAGACATTAAATCAGTTTGCAGTATAGTCTGTGGATGAAGTTAATACCAACTGTGTTAAAAATTAAATGGAAGACAGGTAGTTTTGTGGTAAGGCGGTACTAACTTGAAAATGAATTTTCTGAGTTAAAATCTAACATTAAAAAAAGTAGTAGTATTTCTATGGACTACCAACTACTGTCATGTCAAAAGCTTGTGGCCTTGGAAAACAAATACACCACTGCAAAACTTTCTCTGACATATTTCCGTCTTTCACGCATACACGGGAGGTCTGTTGGTTGGGTACGGTGGCCAGCAGCGCCTGGTCAAATGCTGGTGGCAACATAACAGCTGACCAGCGTTGGGACAGAGGGTGAGGATGGCATGAAGAAGATACACTTTCAGGTTGCACATACTTGTATTTTGTTCATGGAATGCTGCAGAACTCCCTGTTCCTAGTTGTATGATACAGCGCCAGAAGAAAGTCCCACCTGGTTTCATGATTCAGGCAAGTGCTCAGTGTCTTACTCTCCCACAAGTACTACAAGTCGTTTTTGTATGTGATATTTACTTCGTGTTCTTATCTCTGCTCTATCAAACAACCAAATTATGTTAGAAAATCCAAATTGTTTCCTAGGGACTTTTAATAAAATTGTGTAATTTGATAAATGATACATAATATGGACAAAATGGCACAAGATGAAGCAAATTTTTGCCCAGTCAGTAGAATTGTAGGAGAGATGAGCCTGGCTTGGTGAGCACTAATGCATTTTTCTTTTCTGGCACGTTACTTTACTGCCTCATCTTCTTCAGCAAGTGATGCTTGCTTTCTGCTGATGGAAAATCTTAAAGCCTGTCCTCTTTCAGGAGAAAACCTGTTTTCCTCACAAGAAGATTCCAGCATCCCCTGACCACACCAACAGGAATCCTAGCACTGTTACGCCCCGCGTTCAAACAGGAGTGGCATCAATAGGTGCTGGGACCTCTGGTTTGCTCCTCATGCTCTCTCGCAGTGGCTGTAGTTCTGAAGCTGATGGCCCATGGGAGCCTTCATCGTCAGTAATGGGGAAAATATGCAAATATAATAATCTTCTGAATCATCTTTTATAAGGCGTTACTGGAGTCTGAGACAGTTACAAGCCACAAAAACATGCAAATCACGTTTGTGTGAGTGACAGAGTGAGGGTGTCCCTGTGTTTAAATAGGGCATTACTCAAAATAGTACCATTCCAGCTTTCCATGGGAAAGTACTTTCTGTTCAGTGAGATGTTTTCTTTCTCTACCTAGTCATCAAAAACACCATCAATCCCTCTTCTAGTGAGGCAAGCTTCTGTGTAATGTGACGTTTGTTATTTCCCTTACCTGATAAGAGCTGTACACCTAGATTTGTACAGAATGTAAAATAGACTTTTTCTTTTTTTTTTTCCTTTTATTTTTTTATGCTTATGAAAAAGGTCTTGTTCAGGAGAACTTAGTCCCAGAAAAATTGATTTTCTGGCTAGATGCAGGAAAGGTAAATTCACTCTTATTTTCAAGTACCTTAATGCAAGGAAGGAAATTTAAGTGAGTCTGTTGGAGTCATGAATTTGAGTATATGGCTGGAAATAATTCAAAGGTAACCTGCTGGTAGTATTTCTAGTGCTCAACTCTCAGACAAAATTTCAGAATTTATGTATCACAGAAATAGCATATGCTGTGCATATTATAATCATGCTACCAATTTATTGAAAGTTTTTGGTTGGATTAACAAAGTAAAATTAAAATCTATGTAGTCTATAAACATATTATTCAACCAACTACCCTGCTGGATCTTCAGGCTTGATCTTCTCTGCATGTGTGGAATTTGTCCAGGCATCAAGAATTTAATACTAATATATAGAACTGTAAAAGAAGATCCAGTGAAGAGAGGTGATAAAACTCCCCCCCCACCCCGCCCCAGCCTTAGTATCCAGAACTGTAATTGCATCATGGATGTGTCGTTGCATAGACGGATATAAAAAGCAGGTTTAAAGAATAGAACAGAATACAGAAACTTGTGTCGGGTTTTTATTACTTCACGTGGTTTCCGTTTGTCCTGTAAAATAAAATGTTCTTATTCATCCTGTTTATTTTTTGCAGTTTCTATGAGCTTCACTGTGTAGGATGATCCCCCAGTTCCGCTTGACGTACTGGAGGGGATGCACTCATTGCAAGTGCGAGCACCAGCGTGTGCGTCCTTCTGAACATCAAATTAATAGTTTGAGTCATGGAGGTTAAAAGGAATTTAAAGTGCTGCTTTAATGAGGACAGGCGCTAACATCTTTTGATACCTTGTATCGAATTTAAGTAGTGTGCCTATCTGATATACTATTATAGTGGTGCCCGCTAGTGCTTCCGTAATTATGGGCCTGTCAGCATTTCCATTACAAACCCCTATATTACAGCTGAAAATATCACTCTAGGATGAAGTTCTCTACAAAGGCTTTCAGCCTTGAACGAAGCAGCCTTCAAAATTAATTTTGCTGCTTCTCTAATTTAAAAAAATAAAGTTTTGCTGTTGCTTACTCTACCTTCTATTAATGCCTTGTTTTCAGAAAAAAAAAACCAACCCTACAGCGTCAAAATACTGTTGTTTCCTGTAGCCGAATACAACACATCCAAAAGATAAGAATTGAAGGCTGAATGCTTTTATTTAATCACAAAAAGGAAAGGAAAAAAAGACAAAGCAGGAAAATGTATGTCTGCAGGCTTCTGCTCCAACTTCATACCCACTCCGTTTGCAACCTGTCTACAAATATTTCAGTAGCCTAAGTCCTTTTTTATAGATTCCAAAACAGCAATGAAATGATAATTTCATTTTTTATCAACAGACTAGTTTAAAAATCATTATTTAAGGATTTGAGGCCAAGCACTTAGAATTAGGAGGTGCCAAAATTAACACTCCCTGACAGTTTTGGTTTGCCTGCTTTGTTAATGTATTTTCTGTAAAACCGGTTCCTGGCAAGGCTGGGTGGTGGTCAGCTGAACACCATGTTTCCTTATATAATTGTTTTGTTTTCTTTTCCAGTAACTTATTACCCATCTCTGAGCTTAGAATCACTGTCATGGTTTTGAGTGATGCTTATCATTAAAGTGTCTGAATGGTTTACTAAACATTAATCAATTTATTTTCATTACAGTTTTGTAAAATGAACAAACTTTCTGATTTTATAGATGACAAACATCTGTATTGAGGCATGATGGTTCACTTTGAATATTTAACACGTGGAGTGGAATTATATAGCCCATTTAAAACACGGTTCTCATTGACTTTAGCTACTTGAGCTCTCTGGTAAATATTCAGCATTTCTTTGAATCAGATCTCTTGTGTCAAGTGGAGTACCTGGGTGATGAGGAACAAGGAGATAGCAATTGCTTGTGAAGAACTTGGCTTTAAGCAATTTGCTTTGTGTTACCTAGATTTCTTAATTTCTGCAGTGTCACATCTGGGTACTGTTGTGCTGGTGATGCCCAGAGGATAAGCACTGACATGGATTCTTCAATTCACTTGCCCTTGAGCTGGCACAGCTTTCCTTTCCAAGTATGTTTTCAGCTCTTCAGCAAATGGAGCAGAAGCCCTATGTAATATCATCTACAGTGGCATGCAACTATAGGGAAAAAAAGGGAGACATGATTATTTAATTGTGCTATAAGGTTTATGGGCACAAGTGCATTAATATCCAAGATGCCATCCATCACTTGTCCAGAGCTCATGAGCACCTGGCTTTACAAACTTGATAAGATTTCCTTCAGCATAGCTTTTGTTTGTAATTATTTTGGGGGCTTTTAAAATGTTCTGAGGAAAAAAAGCTTGACTACATGGGCCTCGTGTGAGCCACTGTCCATATTATCATCAGTGTTGGAGCCTTGAGATGTGCTGCGCAGATTTTTGTACTGGAGATAATGGAGGATAATGGATAAAACCATCATTTAAAATGTACATGGTGACATACAAGAGAAGAGAATGAGCAACAGAAAAAAATGTGATAACGTACAAGGAAAACATATCCTATATATAATAGGATCTGTGAGAGGCTTAAGAGTGTGCAGTAAGAACACAGTATTTAAATATTTCTTCTAGAAAGCTCTGAAAAGCTTCTGTTGATAATATGGAACTGTATTTGCAAAGGCTTAAATTTTAAGGTTTTTATTTAGCCAAGGGCCTAAATATGAACAGATTTTCACATGAACAGTGGAAGAGAAGTATTTGTGCAAAGACTACATGTCTGTTGAATTTCAGGTCCCTTTTCTAGCCCCCTCTAGGCATGAGAGCCTTCCAAAGGAGAAAAATTATATTTTCCAAAACAATGAATCTTTTTCATTTAATAATTACTATTATTCTTACCAGCAACTGAAACATTCCTGAGCATTCGGATTGTGGCTCTGTGAGCTTAAAGCAGACACAGTGAAACATCCAAGCAGCTAAAAGAGTTTTTAGCAACAAGAGAACAATCTCTTCTGATGGAAGTTGTTGGCAAGCTTAATGATAGCTCGTGTGTTACTTTCTCTGCTTATACTTTAGATATGGATCTCCTCAATGTGAGTGGTTCATTTCCATGTTAATATTAGTGATGGCATACAGTTCTGTTAACAGAAAAATACTGCTACTTATTTACACAATATACTGCCCATGTCAATGTTAAAATAAGTAGTTGACGGTAACATAAACTTGTGCTTTACTCAACTGGCAATGACCTGCTACAGTATCAACATCGTGGCTAAGAATATAAACAGTACAGCTAGTAAATACACAACACATTCACTGAACTGGCTTCACTGGAATTACTGTCAGACCAATATTTTGCTAAGTGGAACGGCCAGCTGCTTATGGTATTTTAAGCCAGATTCATCAAGCCAGTAGCCATCCTCAAGTCAAATACAGATCAGCAGGAGATGAGAATGGTTATTTGGCTTCAGTTATAAGCTCCTTTATCTTTGTTCCAAAAAATAATAATAAAACAAAAATCAAAGTTGGCGAAAGTTAAGAAGGAGCTGAGAGTATAGTGACACCTCTGAGTGCAATATTGCAGGCAGTTACTACACCTGGATTGTCTGCAAACGTTAGGCTGGCCATTGGAACCAATCCAGCCACACTAGCACAGGGCAATTCAGCCAAACAAATTAGCCCATGCTGAGCTTGCGCTGCGGTAAAGTCTGTGTTATTTTTTGTTATTTTCTTGTTGTTTCATAGATGAATTATTTGCTAGCCCTTAAATCTCATCTTCTTTCAGCATGGTCTTCATGTAACCTTCTAAAAACACATCTAATCTTCATTTCAAGAAAACTTAAAGTTGTTCCACTTCTTTGAGCTTCTCACTTAATAGCCATCCATACGGGTCCTCAAGCTGATGGTGTTCTCTGAGAGGCAAAGATTAATTTCCTCTGTGTCTTAGTATATTTCTGAAAGGATAAAATATTAAATTTGTTTTTATGGCTTTGTGTCCTTGCGGTGGCAGTTGCAGTCTTAGGAATTTCTACAAGGTTGTTGTGACATCTGGAGAATTATTTTGAAGCCAATGTCCGAAGGTAACCTGAGGATTCTTTTAATGGCACTTTTTCTGATGTCATTGGAAGGAGAGGTGGCAGTCAGATGGCTTTAATGAAACATTTGATCTCCAGATGAGCAGAGAGGCAAGCACGGCTCTGCAAGTTTCCCTTTGGGATTGCTTGCTTCTCTAGGCTTGAGAGAGTGCACGTTGGGCTCTGTGGTTGCCCTGAATGTGCATCTTCACGAAGATCAGATAGTAATACCGCAGTGACGGCTTCCAGTAAATCACATGGCAAATGCACTATCATGTAGAAAACTGTTTCCCATCATACTGACTTCACAAACACCTCAGCTGCAAGGATAAAAGCATCCGTTTTGTAAAGGTTGATAATTTTGTGATACAAATCTGATAGATAGAAAGGGAAATAAAATAATCTAAAAATGGAATGGCAAAGAATAGTACAGGATTTTAGCCCTGCATAGTTACCTTTACTAGTAGGTGAAAAACCAATGCCAGTTTTATCTTCCTGATGTAATGAAATTACTGAATTACCTTTTCATTTCCACAGGTCAAACAAAAATAATTAGGAAGATTGATCCTTCACAGGCATCTATTCATGTGAATGAATTTTCAGTCATTCTGGCTGTCTTTGTGACAGGAAAGTCATTTGTCGATTAGTTGGGGTTGTCAGGGCTTTGTGGCAGAGTGAAGGACTAGAGTAACACTATAAATAGCAAGCCTCAAATTCCAACCTTCTGGCTGTTGTGTCTCTTTCTGTAGCATATGTTATGGCTTATAGGAAAAACATAAGGTCTTTTTAAAGAAAATAGCCTTTCCAAATTAAAGCAGCCTGCAGAAAGCTGGGTCCTCTGATTTGTGGGAGCTCTGGCACAGAAAATGAAGTGACCTTCAGGGAGTCAGCTGCAGTTTGTGGATTCTGAACCCACTCCTGTTGTCAGTGCGGCTCAGGTAGTTTCCTACATTTTGTTTAGTAGACCACCAAGAGGCCACCAGATCTATGATGCTGTGTAGTTGTCTTTTTTCTTAAAGTCTTTCTTAAAAAAGAAGTTCAGGAAGGTGGAAGACTGATGTGAGAGCTGGATCTGCTAGATGTGTACCAACAGGAGGCAACGGAGACATGTATTTGCTATATGTGGAATTGTCTGGTGTTTGTTGAGGCCGTATCGCCAGGTAATACAGGAAAAAATAGCAAAGACAAATCCAAGACTGAAACCTTGACTTCATTTCCTCTTTTCCACAGGTTATAATTCAGGTGCTATAATACAAATCTTCTGTTTGTTCTCAGTAACTCAGAAAGAACTAGGCGATGGGAATCCTCTGAGCTGTGAAAGAAGAGCTCTGACCCTTCACTAAATTAAACTGAATGAAACACCCTGCCCTTTTGGAAGGCTTATTTAGTTGTCAGATCTAAGCTTTTGTGTTCTGTGTTGATGGTCATTATGTGTTTGTGTGTTAGAAATTACTGGAAGAATAAGCAAATAAAGCAATAATCAGTCATGGTTCCCAGACCTTGTAGTTTCAGTATCACTGCCATGGGAGAATGACGTGCAAACACTGTATTGTCATCCGGCTGCAGCCTTGAATGCGGCCTCACTTCTTTCCTTCCCCCAAATGAACTCTGGTTTTCAACACTCTTCTGTGTTTAGGCCTTACTTTAAACATCTTAAATATTTTCAACTAGTATTTACTGATTTTTGCAATTTAGATTTAAAGCAACAAGTTGTAGTCAAAAGTTTTGTTCTCATTTAAAAAAAAAATCTTTCCCTTTTCGGCATTAAATATTCGTGTTGAGATCACTGCATTATCTGTTCTATTTTATTGTAATCTCTGGGGTGCTTTTTCTTTTATAAAGTAACTTCACTTATGTACCTCAGGTTTTTATTTGGTGTGAGTTGTTTAGATATTTGAATTGTATCAGGTAGTTATTGAGCTGTTTGCAATCACGAGAAGAGAATGGACCCATGACAGATTTACTATAAGCAACTGGGGTATATACTGCCAGTGTGTAAACCTGTAACTGCTGTACGTGTGCATCCATCCCACTGGAAATGCCGCATTTCTTCCCACATATTGCCCTGCTTCCCAGCGTTTGTGCTTACAGCAAGATGACCATTTGGCTCCAACAGAAGTGACACTGCAAGCTTCCCGCTGAGCCAAACTGATAGCTGGCTCGCAGTGACAGCTGTGACCAGTTAAGACAGCAAATTTCTCATTACCGTCCTTTTAATCAAAGAGGAAAATTGTATGTGTTAATTTATTTGGTTTTAACTAATTGTATGCAGCCTGGATAAAAGAAAATACTGTTTAGCCTGGATATCTGCAGCAGCAGGGACTGGCTTTGATAATCCAGAATTGGGAAGCAGGTATATCAGATCCTGATGATCAAGGAAGATGCGGCTGCAGAATCTGGCTCCTCTGCTGTGACACGGTGTAGCTTTAATTTGTCTGTCGGAGGTGCTGGATAGCAGTTCAGCCGTGGCAGCGAGGAATTCAGAGTGCACTGCCTACCCAGATGGTTATCTGCTTCTCAGGAGAGCGGTGCAGTCCACACCGAGCACAAGGCAAAACAACAACAAAACCAGAGCAATGGAGAATTTAGGTTTCAAAGTTGGATAAGGAACCATTAACATTCTTTATATGTATCCATTCAGTGAATGTGAGAGGGGAAAGAATGGAATATTATAAAGGTTAATGAGTGGCTGGGAAGTGACGCTGTCGATCCCGCAGCACCAGTTTGCCATGAGCTCCCATTAAACCTGTTCTCTGAACTACTTAGCTAAAATAGTCTTAGACAAGCTCTGGATCCCAGGCTCTGCTTAAAATACTACATTCCAGAGTTCTCCCTGGTTTGGGAACACCTAGTAGGTAGTGTGATATTCCCCTCCCTCCCTCCCCACCCCAGAAGTTTTCAAACATGGAAGAGATCTTTACAACAAAACTGAGAAACAGGGCACTAGAGGATTCGTTTGTTAGATTGGAAATTCTTCAGCATGCATTTGCCTGGCCTTTGACTTGTAGAATAAAGCACTGAGTGCTCACATCAAAGTTTAGCATTATCTTGCTAACAAAACTGATAGTTAATGAAGTTTCTAGGATAAAAAATTATTTCATAAAAATGTTTTGCTCTCACATGCCTGTAGAAATAGTAGCAACCGTCTAAAACAGTGTAAAAGCAATGTTTGGACTTACAAGTAATATTGTTATGTAGTGTTATGAGTGTTTGACTGAACCACATGCCTATAAAAGTATGCTAGACTAAAATTTGATTACTGTGAGACCAGTTTGGTCATGGACATTTTCAGTGACATTTATGTTTTAATGTTTTCTTCCATCTTTTTCCTTAATGACACCTTTTTGTGTTTCCTGAGGAATAATTTACAGCCATGTAGCGTACATCAGAGAATTCTGCAAGCTTGTCTGAATGCTATATTTTTATGAAAAGTAGTAAGTTTATCAAACAAGCAGATTATGAACTAGAGCTATGTTGGTGTGCAACAAGTTAGTGTTCTTGCTGTCGCTCTTCCTGCATGCTGTAAGGAAGAAAAAAATGTATTGGGCAAAGAGCTTTCATTGGGTTGCCATTGCTACGGCAACCACTTCCTCTCTACAAACTTGAACCAATGAGTTGTGCAGAGCTGGTTGTTTGGGTAGTAGAAGGCCAAGGGGTAGCAGGAAAGGAAGCAATGATCTCTTTTAAACTGTATTTTTAGACTGTGGTGAAGGGGGAGGTTTTTTTTTAGCTTTTGTGTGCATGCTTTTGTTTGCTTGTTTGTTTCAATTATTGAGGTCTACAACCGAATGCTCCCGACGAATTCTCTGATTTCTGTACCAAACCAGCTTTCTCTAATGTGTATGCATTTAAAGTCCTTGAGCTCTGCGTTTTCCATTTTAAACATGTGTCTTTGATAGTGGATTGCAGCCTGGAGGACTTGCATAAACTGCAATCACGTGCCTATCGCAGAGCACTGTGCGGTGGTCTGAGGGACTGGAGGAATAAAACCAGGTTCTCTGTAGAGAACTTCTCTATTTATACATTTGGTTGTTATGGTTTTCAGCTTTATTCCCTGGTGCTACTGTACACCATGAACTCTTATACCCAAAGGATACGTTCCAAATGACGCAGCTGGCTCCAGCTAATGAGGAAGTGGTTAAGTTTGGAGTAGAAAGTGCAGAAAAGCTGCTCGTTCACTTGCGTATGAAGCTCTCTGGAGTCAACAGGAGAGTCTTTCCATTGAACTCAACAGGCCTGTTCCAGCTGAAGTGGCCTTTTGGCAGAAAAGCCAAAAGCAGAAAACTTGAACAAGCAAGAGGCAGAAAGTTTGAACGCCAAAAGAAATTTTTTGTGGTGGAAAGAAAGATAATTCCCAATTACAAGTACTGAGAAATTGTTGTATCTGCTACTTACGGTATAAGCTAATTTGGAAGAGTGCAGAGTCCAGCACAGAACCAGGAACCACTCCTTCTCCCGCAGTCCCTGCGGATCATTACTGCTATTGCTGGTGTCCAGCAGAGGCAGGGCAGGAATGTCTGTCCTAGAAGAGTGTTTCACTTCTCTGGTGTATTGTCAAGGCTTTGTTTCTAGCATTAGATTCCAAGTTCTGTTCCAGAGGAGATGCTGGTTCTATTTGTAATGTTCTAGACTTTTTTGTTACAGGTTTTGTTTGGGATCTGACACTGGTCAGTAAAACCAGATAAGCACTGGTAGAATGCTTAAGGCCGTGACACCATCTGTCAAAAACATCTGGAGACCATGTAGCTTCACATTTCTGGATTATGATAAAATTGAATTAAGCCTCTAGAGTTGCTTGACAGCAATTCTTTGTCTTCATTCTCCTTTTATTCTCCATGTGGTATTGAAAGAATGTCTGCCCTGGAAGCTTTGGAGTCTGTCAGCTAGTCAGGATTGTGGTCCTTCCTGGAAATTTTATTTATACTTAACGTAAGAGCTTCCGTTCTCTGTTGTGCTGGAAAGCAGCAATTCTACTCATCTGTATATTGTAAAAGTCCTTGCACGTTCATGGTGGAAAAGTTGCAGAGGAAAGGTTCTGTATTCTGGAATCAGTCTAGACAAAGACATTAGATGGCAGGCACATATTGTCCCGAGCATCCTCACTTCTCCAGCATCTGCACTCCACAGATGCCACAGTTGCGTTGTGATCTGCAGCCAACTTCAGATTTCTTGCATGAAGGTTTCTTTGGCTGCGGTTTTGATTTTTCCATAAGTCAATAGCAAGCAAACAGTTTTCTACCCTAAATGTACTTACTATGTTGATTAGAGACTTTGTGCACGTAAAAAAGGCATCAGTGCAGAAGTAGTAAGTTGCTACGGTGGTGACTGACTTCAGCATGTTGGGTTTTTGTCACTTGCAGATTTATAGAGTGGGCACTTTGCAAATGCTAAATGTAGGCATAAAACTAGTGCATTTTAAAAGTCAGGTTGAAGTCATTTTAATTTCAGAAGATTATAAAATAAGATGAAATATTTGCGATAATCAAAGGAAATATTCTGGACTGTTGAATGTATTTTTGCTTCATCGGAAGTAGCAAACAAAACTTCACTTTCTTCTGAATAAGATACCAGGAGGCAGGTTGGGTTTGTCTTGTTCATCTTGTAAATAGCTCATACTAAATTCTGATGCTCAGGCTTTTTTCATTTTAGATTGTGTATCCTAAGAAAGTTCTCCTTTTTTCATACTTATCTATGCAGAATTCTATTGCTTAAAATGCATCATAAGGAAGTTGCTTGCCAAAAAATGTAATTGCAGAATTATTCCCCTCTCTGATTCTGACAAAGTTTGTGGAATCCTTTGTGTCTTTGGTGATTCTAAACTCAAAGTTTATAGGCAAAATTCTTTTTCTGAAGGCATTGAATTCTCTGTACTTGAAAGTTGATGTTTTTGACATGTGAGAGACATTATAAGTCATAAAAATGAGTAATTACTGAAGAACAGTAATTAGAGAAAAGAACCCTGAGGGGAAAGAAGTTCTACTTAAACATTAAGCAAATACCATTAGCCATGCAAAAAGAGAAAAATAATTTCTGGAAGTATGAATAGACGCACACGTGTTTGGTCCGTTTGTAGTTAAAGTTAAACCTAACTCCCAATTCCGTTTCTGCACGCTGGTGGATTTTGAAGGGGTCGAAGGGCATGTGCAAGCCTGAATACTCTCAGCTTAAACAGCTGAATTAGAATAATTTTTTTTTAATCCTGCACTTGAGAGAAATTACCCTTGGTGTTCACACTCAGCTTTGTGGCTCAAGCCCTTTGATGTGTTGCATTGTCTGGCTGTCCGCAGCGCTCCCTTTCTGCAGCCAACAAAAATGTGATCAATATGCATGGCACACAAGTTGAGTTTCTTCTCTTTTCCCCCCCCCCAAATGTTGTTTATTTTAATGGAAGACCCCATAGGAGTGTTTGCTGTCTGGTGTAATAAAGCAAGCTTCTGCAGGATGCTCCTTTTCACTGGAAGTGAAATAAATTCATGTGTCACCCTGTGCTGAAAAGAGATCAGTGACAGGGATCAAGAAGGATGCCTAAGCTTTTCCATTCTGACTTTTCTTGGAATATCTGGAATGGAAATAGTATTCTGGAATATCAGGAAGTTTGAGTTACTAAAAAAACCTTTGGTAACCTGTACAAAAATTGTTGAAGTTTTGCTTCATTTTACTGTATTCTAAGTTAAAATTAAGAGCTTTACTGAACGGCTCCTTAACCTTCAGCCCTCATATTACCGATGATCTCTTGAATAAGTTGTGGTAACAAATAAAATATGTTTTCATATTGACTTAGACGAAACACCAATAGTATTTGATAGTTATCGAACAATTTTGCACTGTAAGGCCAAGTGAATGGTGCCTGAAAAGCCGCGAGCTGTGATTTAAGGCGTGGTGTATGTGGGGCGGGTACTCGGCTATGGGGAGCAGCAGATGCGATGTGTTACTGACCAACTGGTTGTAAGTGGCCAAGCAGGACAGTAAGTCTCTTCACTGTTCTTTCTGGTTTTGTGAACAGAGGATGTTTTAGACCGCCTCTTAAAAATGTATATGCATCCTTTGTAGGAAATACAAGTATCTTCATGAATCTAAATAATAGAGTAGTATCCATATTTATGTGCAAAGCACATAATGTAAATGGCTGAAAAATTTCACCAGCTGACTCACTGTAAAATATTGTTAATAAAAACTGATCCTGAAAAATTGTATGAGCTTGAATGCTCGCAATAAACAGCTGGCTTGTTTCAATAGCACAGCTGGTGTAGAACCACAAAATTACTACCGCTTGAGCAGGACATGGGCTATATTTGGCATAACATTTGCATGGAAGCTGAAAATTTGCGACTTAATTTTCGTTTATTTCCATTTTCATTGTACACCTATTAATAACAGATTTGGACCTGCTGCTATTGATTTCAGTATCGCTTGTGGAGGCTTTGAGCCATTATGTGCCAAGATACTGTAGATTTAGAGTAGGCCATGTTTCCTTCGCTGAAAATACCAGAGGAGGATACTGTCTTTCTGAACATCCAGCATGTTGTTCCTGAACTGTCATTTACAGGAATTTAAACGGATGAAATATCTTGAGGATGTAATTTCTTCCTTGAGAAGGCAAAGCAAACGCGAAAGCGGTAAGAATTGCACTTCACAGCATGCAAAAGTCAACGGTTCCTGCTGCAACTGTTTGTTTGTGAGGCTGCAAAAGCCTGTTCCTGTGAATTTGGGCAATGCTAAAGAAAACTGCTGATGCGGGTCAGCAGATGCGTAGTGCATTGTGAATCACAGATGCATGCAGGAATTAATTGAAAGAAAAAAATTCAAGCTCAACTCTAACTAGTCAGAATCTTTATATACTCCTAGGGTAAGAGACATTTCTACCACTACATGACTTGTACAGTTTTCTAGGACCTCAAATCACAGTGATGCATCACATTTACAATCAAATTTTAGGACCTAGATGTTTGTAGTTGTTGTTATAGTGTCATGCAAAAGCTTTCCATCGACCTTGTTCATCTGGCTTTTTTTTAAGTGAAATTACTTTAAACCATTAATTGTATGGTGTTCAGAAAGTACTGTTGCCTTCCTGACAGCTCATTCTGTGTTTTCCTGTCTGAGCTTCAATTTAGACTACGGACTTGCTAGACAGGCAAATTCCTGCACAGGCAGGGTCGGTCCCTCATCTGTGCTGTGCTGAAGCAAGGGGCATCCTGTACCAGGGACAGAATTTCACCAGGAATTCAATCTTTACTATTCAGTCAGTGTAGGAAGTTTTACACAGATAAATGCCATTATTGCTCAGAACTGTAATCACATAAAGTCATCTATAGACAAAATAACCCTTTGAAATATTTGAGATTAATTCTCTTGCATCTGTTATTTCTCCCACTGGTGGTTAGTGAGTGTTGTCTTGATTTCTCATATGGCTTCTCTCTTCTGGACATATGTTTCTCACTGCTGGGTTTTTCTGTGTTGCCTTGTTCAACTCAGATGCCTCCTATGACTAATTTTCAAGACAAACTACACCTCTAATATGTTTAAACCTGAAGATAAAGACACTTGGAACTATGGCCCTCACTTAACTGTGGCACCTCACTAATAATCTGTAATTAGATAAAGTCAATCCTGTGGATTATTGGTGTTAGTCTTTCTCGTAATGAGTCGATCCTTCTGTTGTTTCAGCAGACGGATTGATCTTTTGTACAGGTAAAAACAGATTTGCGTTTGAAGACAGTAATTTAGGAAGCTACCTTTGCTTCTGGAGCTAACTTCTGGTCTTTGTGCCTCAGGGACAGCCACTTTAAAATAACAGTTCATCAGAACTTCTTGGCACTTGGGATATTTCTACGGGACAAAGAGAATGCAGTGCAGAGGTGCCTGGTTTGCCCTCAACAGCTCAGAAAGTACAAGTCAGTGTGTAGTGTGGACTCCACGCTGCTGTTGAGCCTGGCTAGAGGAGACTCGTATCAGTGCAGCGGTGGTGTGGGTATCTCTGCGAGCACACACCCCTTCTGTGCTCTCTGCTTACTATTCGTGCTTTCCTTGCAGATTTTCCCAGCAGCCCAAACCGGCAGGACTCTTTTCACATGACCCTAGCCCACAATGTCATTATTTTACCAGGAAAATCACTATTTTAGAAACTTAAACTGCTACCTTCACACTGGGAAGTTATGCTACCGAAGAGAGACTTCCCTATTCAAATTGACATTGAGTTTATCTTCTTCCTGCGTGCGGCTGTCTAAGCAGAGAATGATTAGTTCAGTGGCAAAAAGTTTTCCAACACAATGATTACAAGTCTGACTAATTTCCGTCCAGAGCAATGTCCTGCAGCAAAACCTCGAGGAGGTGGTTAGTGAGAGATAGTCACTTCTACTGCTTGCAGAGTAGCAGCTCTGAGAGTCAGGAGCGCAACTGAAACAAAAGCAGAGCAAGCAAAAACCGAGTTCAAAAAGCAGGCTAAGTAGGAGCCGATACAAGCCCACCAGTACGTGAAACATCAAATAGCAGCACATTGTACATTCCTCTCTGCTAGTTAGAACCAATCTAGGAATGTTAATAGCAAGGAGCACAAATCACCTTGTCAAAACCTGGAACTTCTGTCATGGAAAAGATTTTTCTTAAATTATTCTTAATAGCTATGAATCATCATCCACAGAAGTGTGGGGATCAGAGGGCACAATCTTGGTGCTCTATCAGCCAGTGTTGGCGTTGCCCACACGTGAGGGCTCTGCCCTCGCCTCCCGAGAAGTGTGAGGATGCATTAGGCTTCACCCATTTCAGCAGGCAAATGGAATGATGTCTGATAATAACAACAACATGAGGGATTTATAGTCAGTGAGTGAGATAAGAGAAACCACTTCTGTTAAGTAATTAGTATTTAGAAAATTTTTTTTAAAGTTACAGATGTGTCTTGTGGTAAAAGCACTGAGCTGGAATTCACTAGATCGAGGCTAAATTCCCTGTTCTGTTTCAAACAGCTTTTTTAAGGTTGAGGGATTAATTTCTGTTTCAACTAATTAAATATAAAATGAGGGTGATGCTTTCTTTGCTTGTCTTCAATATCTCACTGTCAACTTTTCATATATGTGGTAGCGTGGGGCTTAGGTCTTGACTGAGAACTGAAAACCATGCTTTCTAACATCAAAACAAAACACACAATAGGAAACTTCAGTGTATCCTCCTAAACAATGATCTTTACTCAAGTGAGTACATTTTCAAACAAGTTATTCCAGCCACAAAATATCCCTGTAAAATTGCAGTGAGGAGAAGGCTTGGAGTGACAGGCTATGCGTGTTTGGACAAGTAACTCACCTGGGGATCACCACCCTGGTCTCACTTTCAGGAATAATCGGAACTTGTTTTAAATAATTCTAACCATGGAAATTATTATGCAAGTGCTGAATAATATTCCTATTAATCTTTTTAGTAAAAAAGTGGCCTGAAATGAAGTCTTGGAACACATTCAAAGCACACAAAGATTCTTCTGAAGATTATGATTGAAAATAAATCAGAAATATATCAGTCAGGTTGAAGATCGTTTTCTATTAATGAAACAGCATTCTGTAAATTGGAGTTCCTTAATCAAATTGCTACTGTTTTGCTCTAATCAGTGTCCTCGGATTCAGTGTAGCTGACAGGTACAACTGCTGCTGAAGTTGATTCATTATATTTTCTTGCTAGAAGTAAATATTTACTAGCTGGAGGTCACTGGCAGAACCCCGACTGCCGTCAGCAGAGGCAGGGTTTTGCCCTTTAGAGCTGCCTCTGCAAAGGAGCACGTTTGTGCCTCAGCACAGCTCTGCTTCCGTTCACTTGTTGCTGATTTTCTTCTTTTTTTCTCTTTTACCTTTGCAATTTTCTGAGGACAGGACTAGGAGCTGCTGGCATGTTTTAGTATTAATCGCTGTGTGAGAAATACTTTCCATTGTCAAAATGCAGCGCGCTGAACCATTGTTGCCTTTAATAGGTATAAACAACGTTCAGCATCTTGGGCGCTCCGGCTTTTAACTGCGAGGAGGGATCTCACTGATGTCTTAGAACAGTAAATCGAATAAATTGTAATGGCAGCACCATCCCTTGTGGTTCTAGTTATAGAAAAGTAAATGAAAGGGTTCAACAATTCTTTTGATTATGAGAGTTGCCATATCAGATGAAGGCAGTGATAAATCTGTTGCATTTTCTATGAGCATTCAGATAAGAACGTCAAGGAATGGTATAAAAATTTCAGATTATGGGTAGCTTTGGCATAGTTTCTCCTTTGAGAGAATGTTACATTTTACAGTTCACGTGCAGTTTGAAAGGTTCTACTGGTATTAAATCAAAAACTGAGCAATAGTCAGTCAGGCTGAAAAAAATTCAGACATGTTTGTACAAGCATTTCTTGTGTGGCTTCTGCTGAAGACAATGGGAGTTCTATAAATGAAAGATGTGTAGGGTGGAGGTTTTGGTTGGTTTTTTTTCCTTCCCCCCCCCCCCCTCCATCTCAAGAACACACACAAAATTATCTTGGTCTCACTTATAATTTTAAACAAAATCAGGCTGACCATCATTATGCTGTTGCTAACATAAACCTTGTTTCTTGTCTGACTAAACTCCCAACAGGCAAACACCATCTGCCTGTTGAAGGAAAAGAGAAGTCACCACTGAGACAGTGTCTAACTCATTAGGAGCTAAGAAACAGCAAGTCTACAAAGCTACGTAGCTGTATCCTTAGAATCTCTAACCCCACATTCAGTGTATTTGTTTGCACAAGTCCATCCTTTGATATTAAAGAAATTTTTCCCTATTAAACTAAAGCATTTTCAAACAAAGAACTTTTTCTCCAGAGCCAAATTCAGATCAGGTGTCACTGCGTGAAATTTTACTGACATCCTTGAAACAGTATGTGGTTGGAAAATTACCTTACAGCTAAGAACACGGAAATTCCGATTGTGATAGAGCAGCTTAAATAATAGTGGTACATCAGGTCACCCTTGCAGGAATAGTGAGTATTGTTTAATGCTGTAAAATGTTTCTTAAGTGATATTTCTCCATAATACCAATAGGAACTAAGAAAAAGCTGTGACTACTTTTTTCAGGCATTTAAAATTTAGCAAGTTCTAAAAGACACATCTTTGCTTTGGATTTTATTCACGTAAATATAAACATGAAGTTTTTAAAAAGTTATTATCGGAAATAATAGTTGTATACTCTGGTTCAGTAAAGTACTGTAATTTTGGAAGTTAACCCTTTTTTTCATCCTGGAATGATACTAATATTTTTATAAACCAGATGAATAGCACACAGAGGAGCTGAGTTAGCTACTGTAAAGAATGTGTAAAAATAGGTTTCTTTTGCAGAATACAGCTGCTCTCTAGCAGGACTGCACAGTCACTTCAGTAGCTATGAAAGGTGAATATTTCCACTTGACTGGTGTCAAGTCCCTGGGTATGGCCAGTGATGGCCTGGGGAGAGGTGAGCAGCAGCAGGGCTCCTGCAGGAGAGCTGTCCAGCACCAGCTCTGGTGCCTTCTGTTTTCTTCAGCGTCTCCCAAGCGGGAAGCTCCACGCTGAGCTGCCGTGGATACCTTCTGTGAGACCTTAGGTATAATTGGAGCCCGTGTGATTTTGAGTCTCAGCAGAGAGGAAGAACCTTCCTTGAAGCACTGGCCGTGCAACATCTGTAAAGCAATTTCTCCTTGACGGCAGCGATCACCCTCTGAAGAGTGCAGTGGGTATGCAGCTTAGCTACTCTTAGCCGTGTACTCAGAGTGATTTACAGTCTTCGCAATTTGATATTTTGCTGGCATTTTAGGGTAGTGTGGCTCCATGAAAGAAAACAGTCTCCGTTAGCAAAACACGTGGTATTGTTATAGGTGGATATCTCGGATTCATGATGCTGGAGCAAATGAGTGCTTTAGCACAACCTCATTGTTAGTTCTCAGTGTGACTGCGCATTCATCTTGCTGTTTCTGAGCCAACATTTCCAGCAGAAACTGAGATCTCTGTATTTGACCATTAAAACTGAGAACAAAATTGCAAAGGACCGTGTGGAAGTAGGAAATCAAAGCATGCTGTGAGCAATTATGGAACACTTTCCAGAGATGTCCGTGGCAACTAAAAGTCATAACTTTATGGGATAACAAAAATCTTAATCAAGATCTCAATAGAAATACTGGCTTTATGACAAATTGTAATGTCTGTCTCCTCACCTAACCTTCCCATGTTCCACAGCCTATAAATTACTGATGTCTTTCTTTCCATTAGAAGATAAGCCCTTATCACCTTTTCTCTTCTCTAATGTCCTTATCACTCCACGGGCTGTAAGCATCTTTACTCTCGGGTGGTCTAATTGATACATATCTAATTAAAAGCAAAGCATTTTTTTTCTCAACTTGCGTTCAGCTTTGAAGTACATTGCTTTGATTTCAGACCTGAAGAACAGCTTCATGGGCCTGAAAGTTCTCTTTTTCCAGCTGTACTAATTGATCAAATACAATGTACTGCCTCTGTGCACAAGCTTTGCCTTGCCTGCCTGCATTCATTTATTGAAAGTGGGGGAAAAAAAAAAAAAAGACAATTTTTCATGGAACTAGTTAAATGCATGTATGAGGACTTGAAGATTAGGACAAAATGTTCAAATATGATGAGACAGGGAAGAAGAAGATTCAGTAGAGACTAAGGTAGATAACTTGGAATAACAAGAAAAAATATTTTTAGGACTTATACCTTAAATGGGGAAATTTTGTGTGAAAGAGGTGCCAGAGATGAGAAAGCTGAATGTATAAGCAGGAGATGGTGCCAGCATCAAATTGTTTAAATAGCGTTATTCCACTTAGTATTTTAGTGAATGTCTGAGGAACATTCCTAGGGAGTGAGACGGTAGATTCCCTAAAGTTATATAGGACATAAAGAGAAAGAATGATCAAATTATTAGTAAAAAGGGGAGGAATAAACATTATGCATGTAACCCTGAAGTTTCCAGGCAGTTCTGATTTGCATTGCCAGCACTTATGTCCGGATTTACTAGTTTTTTTTTCAAACATTACAAGGGCCACACAATTCATTGACCTGTCCCATATGACATTTGCTAGTTTTATGGCAACTATATCTTTTTCTTTTCCACTTAATCCTCTTTTTTTACTAGTTCCAACAAGTTGTAAGAGTGGGTTATGCTCTTCACTGTGAGGAGACGTCTGAAGAAAAGTAACGGAAAAAAAAAAATCCCCTGAAATTACCTAATTAGACTAGAGGAGAAGAAAATAGATCCAAGGTCCATCATCATTCCCTAGAGCACCCTTTGCCTCTAAAGAACCTTTTTATAAACTTGAGGCATTTTTAGTACTTTGGAATTATCCGCTGAAAGGCACTTTTTGGAAACAAGACATTCACTTCACTGTTGTAGTGTGTGGCTGGCAAAGAAGGTAGAGGTGTCCAGTCAGTGCTAGGAGAAGGGAAATCCCTGTCCCCTGAGTGAGTGACCCTGCAAGGTGCAAGTTCTGAATTTCTTTCCTTTGGTGTGGCTTGTCTGCTGCCGGGAATGAACGTGGGCTTATGTGGAATTTAAGAACTTCTGTAGGGAGCTCTCCATGATCCTATTCCTTATCATTTTGTTTAGAAGGACTGGCTTGTTGGCAGTTGTTAATAAGGTCTGGGACAGTTTGGGGTTTTTTTCCTGGCTAATAGCTCTTTGATTCGGGCTTTTTGGACGTTTTAAAGTATGTGACAGGATTGCTGTTTAGAATATGTAATAACCACAAGAATCTTGGAGTTTTCTGAGGTCAGACTGTCACTATCCTTTTGTTTGCTTATGCTGAGCTAGTGCTTGGCAGTCTGTGTAGTAGCTCAGCCATTCTCTAAATTAACAGGTTGTTCTTTGTGTGTGAAGTGATTGATGTGGTTGAAGTGACTCGTATGTACATGCCTAAACAGATTGCTCTGGGGAGGAGGGAGATCCAAATGGAGGAAAATGGACAGGTCCAGAGACAGTTTCTTGTAAGAATCAGGGTGCATTCAAGAATGTGGAAAGGATTTAAGTGAGAGTAAAATCTCAGACCAGAAAATGTAGGAGAAAGTACTATTTTACTTTAAAAACTTCACTACTCAAGGTTCAAGGATGTGCCTGTTGTTATATTTCTCTAGAGGCAAAAGCCCTGGTGTAGATGCAGACACCCTGAGAAAAAAATCAATTACCAGTACAACCATTTATTTTTCAGTGATAGCAATGTTAGGTCAACCCTCCTGGATTTTGGCTTCCTAAGTAACTCAAGAGCCTATAGAGAAAGGATCATTTCAATGCTTTAATTCATTTTAATAATATTGCCAAATCACTCATCTCAAACTTTCAAAGGACTTAGAGCCTACCTGGATTTTTCCTTAAGAGCTGACGCACCTATTTCTGTGAATCAGCAATAGTTATCCTGAGTCTTTTTGCAGGACTTTTGGCATCATGTTGGCGTGACAGGAGAATCCCGTGTCCTTTTTAGAGTTCACCTGCTGGTTACAATCCCCTTGCGTGTCAGCGCATGGAACCAGTAGTTCATTGTTTATTAATAAACAGTAGTTAATTGTTTATTCTTAACTTATATACTTACAAGTACAGCCTAAAAATAAAGGACTGGCCTGATTCTTTACATCTGTATACACATGGGGTTTGTTATTTTTAATACAAGTGGCACCCTGGACTTAATAAGATAATGGAAAGATCCTGACTCATAGGTCTTAATGAGACTCCAAATACTGCGTTTTGCCCTTGAACTACCTTTTATTTGCACATACCACTATAGCATTGTATGACATTGGCTTTTGAATGCACGTGTATTAGGTGAAGCTAATACCTTGTTCTTGCCTTTGCTTTGCAGTACAGAATTGGACAGCTGTACATGATAAGCAAGCACAGCCATGAGCAGAGTGACCGAGGCGAAGGCGTGGAAGTGGTGCAGAATGAACCCTATGAAGACCCAAACCATGGCAATGGTCAGCTAACAGAAAAACGAGTCTATCTCAACAGGCAAGTGCAATAAAACTGCTTCTCTCAGCAAGGGCTGGAATAAAAATTTGCAAGGAGTACCCCTTCCAGGCGCTAGCTTTTCTGTTTCAAGTGGAACGTGTCCCCGTGAGTACTTGCCGCTTCCTGGCAGCCGCAGGAAGGAAGGTGGGATAGATCAATGGCTTGAAATAGAGGGATTAGTTGTCATTTCTTCTTGAGTATCTTTTCGCGTAGAAATAATTATAACTTGAAGTTAAGGATGTACTGAAAATCAGAACTTCTGTCTTGTTTTACACTTAACCATTTGTCATTTTATTTTCCAAAATTAGAGGGGGCTAAAGCCAAAAAACTAAAACCCAAAGCCAACAGACAGCGCACTCGCAAGAAAAAACCCCAAACCAAACCACTGCTATGGTTTAAGGGTTTCTTACTTCATAGCAATGTCACAAAGCCGGTATCCCAATATTGATGACAAGAGATCTGCCTCAGCAAAGTTCATTGATACTATGAATGACCATTAGACTTGTGCAGCAATGACCTTCTGTACCAAAATAATAGACTTAAAAACATGATGGAAAAAGTGGCTTTTGTTTCCCCAAAGTTCTATCATTTCTTAAAGTGAAATGCATGTGTCTTCCTGTGGTGAAATTATACTGCTGAGGATCAATGCCTGCACACTCACAGGCCAGAGATTTTTATATATATATATATGTATGTGTGTGTGTGTGTGTGTGTGTGTGTGTGTGTGTGTCTCCTATGAAATATATTGCTCAATCTGTTCCCATTTTTGCTGCTGCTGATCTAATTGAATACCACTGCTTTTCTGAAGTTCTCCTATTCCCCTGGGCCTGTTTTGTTTTATTAAACTTAACGCTCTTCACCATTTCATACTGAGCAGAGAAACGCTATAGCTATTGCTCCTGCACTGCAAGCTACTCCTCCACTGCAAAGCTGACATATCTAACCTTAACTCGGGCTAAATTGAATCACCAGTAATGTTGCACGCACACACACAGGGGTCCAATAATACATATCTTGGCAACATTTAATATTATTGTGATTTTAACTGTTCTCTCACAGGCTAGAAAAATTGGGAAAAATCAATAAACGTGTTTCTATTGTAGAGCTCCCAGAAGCTGTGGGTTTTTCAGTGTTTCTGGATATTTCTTTCGTTCCTGTTAAAAGGAGATAAGGCTTTAGGCACTGAAGAGCATATTCAGAATTACCACTGTAGGGTAATTCAGAATAACCACGAGAACTGTGTCCTAGAAGGCAGGTACAAGACATACTTGGGAAGCATCTAATTTCTGGTAGTGCAGGCAATGGAACAAAGGATCTCGTACCCAACAATGGCTGCAGACATTGACAAAGAAGATCTGTGTGCCTACTACAACTTGGGAAGTTTATCTGAAGCTAGGGCAGATGTTTACGGTCAGACTCTCCGAGTTTAATTAAAATTACCAATACTCTTTAAAAATCATCCCCGGATTTGCTATTTGAATCTGGTTTTGCTGTCTCAATATTGCCAGATTTGCAGTACTATTAAAGCCTGTGGAAAGGATCAGCAGGCAGCTATGGATTTTGCTGGGAGGCCAGGATCTCTCTGAAGGCTTCACTCAAGGAGACATGCTGCCATACAAGATGTTCCGAGATGCCCTCTGCCTGCCTTCCTTGAAGAACAGGACTCCTTGCACCAGCACCATTCTCTCTCTCATCCTTTTTTCATCCAGGATCCACCGCCCTAATAAACTCGTTAGATTTGCTTCCCTTTATTTGGTTCTGGTCTGATCTCTCCTGAAGAAATCTGAGCTTATATATTTCAGTGGTGGTTTCTTGGAAAGATTTGTGCATTACCTTTATTTATCTTTTCTTGCCTGCTAACACTTTAATTCTTGCAGAGGGTCTTCCTGCTTTCCAGTGGTTTCAGCTGGACTGCCTTTAAGAAACATTTCATCCTTATGTGTTGAAAGACTGAAATTCACTTGGGGAAGAAGGAATAATAAATTTTAAAAGATAATTAATCCACAGATATCTGTGCTGCTAAAATAGAAATTCTGTATTTTCTTTCTTTGAGTGGACCCTTGGAATAGCTGTGTGTGTCTGTGACTGTGACTTGCTGGCAACTCTGAGTATAACGTGTGTTTTGCTCATAAAATTGTTTTGGGGATGTGTTGTACTGGCAAAGATCAGAAGACAGAGACGGATACACTAAAAACACCAATAACCAAAAAAGTGCAAAATGAGCAGCTTTCATTTAACAAAGACATAATTAGTAAATTTTTCTAGTGTCAGTATAAGTCTCAGTATAAGACTTGTTTACTGCCTCTTCTCCTGCTGGAGCGTTGCTTTCAGAAGCTGAGAATCTGCATCCCCTGGTGTGTATTATTTAGGCATCGGGGTAAAGTTTAGCAGGGGTGAGGGAGGGAACAGAGATTGTCATAACAAGGTACTGACAGAGGCTGGCCAAATAAAAGGTCTGATACGGTGAAGTCTATTATGCAGTATTTAAATGCTGCTTAAAAGACTACGCAAGAAAGGTTTATGTAAAGAAAAGAATCTGGTTTTGAGCAATGTCATAGAAGAGCAAAAGTCAATGCACTTGACTTTGAATCTTTAGCTAGCGTCTGATGTCTGCGTTTCGCCTCAGGACAAATACAATATTTATGTGTAGCTAGTTCATGGCTAAGTAAACCTTCACAATCCAAACCCTGTCCTTTCTTCCAAAATTTGCTAATACAGAAAGCTGATTTACTTTCTGCACACAGCTATCTAAACATCCCCGTCTCAAACATTTACACTTGGGTGGCTGAGGTTTGAAAGCATTGACTAGTTCAGCAAAGACTCAGTCTTAGGCTGGGTGACCTGCCCGACACGTCGCCGGGCTGACGCCATTCTAAGCGAGTCCCGAAGCACACAGTGGAGTTTGTGGTCCCCAAAGGTCTGCCTGTCTTTGAGTGACCTGTGCTGCAGCTTTGGTCCTGGCAGCTTCAGGGATTATCATTGATGTCATTAAGAAAGAGGTGGAAGATGAATTGTTATGAACTTGCCTTTTTAAAATATGTTTGTTCATCAATTCTTTGATACCCTGAGTGACCAGATTCTGGAAATGAGAGACCCAAGATCTACGATAAAGAAAATGCTTCCACAGTATTATTAAATTACCCTTTAATGATCTTTTTGTGTGCTGTATCCATGTCTTTCCTTTCTTTTTACTGCTGTACCACTACATGGGTAAGTTCTCTTGACAGATTGAGCTCTGAGCTGTGACATCAGTTGCATTAATCCTCTTCGCTTTTGTGATTTACTTTTCCCATCAGCAGAATGGGACTAACGCTACCTACCAGCCTCCCGGAGGTGTCTTGAGTGGTTTGTTAGTTTTAATGTAAAAGCTTCCTACTCCGGAGTTGGTGTGGGCAGTGTGGGAAAACCCGTGTGCTAGGTGAGTCGAAAGTGAAGGTTTGTGTGCCGGCAGAGAATATGGAGGAAGAAGAAATAGTCTCCAAGATGAAATGAAGGAATTGGGATTGGAGTGCACTGAAACTATGTATGTACTGCTGACCTCTTGTTGGAGAGTGCCTCCCTGTGGTGAAGGACCTGGGACACCGTTACACTTGTGTGGGCCAACCTGCCCAGTTCATCCATGACCAAAGGGTTGAGGCCATAAATGCTTGAGATTTGCAACGCCGCTTTAAATCTGATCCGAGATTATTGCACTGGCACCGTGTTCACTTCGGGAGGGGAACAAACAGACTTGGTTTCGTACGTGCTTGTGGAGAACGCGGAGATGGGATGTGCAGTCATGAGCTGCAAAGGCTGCTGCGAGCTCTGGCTGCCGCTGCGTCCTGTGAAACACCTGTGGAATCAGGAGCACTCTTGGAAGGGTTTCTTTTCTACAATACTCATCATTCATAATATGTTCTAATTTTATATTTTCTTTTTATTTTCAGCAAACTGCCTAGCTGGGCTAGAGCAGTAGTTCCCAAAATATTTTATGTTACAGAGAAGGCTTGGAATTATTATCCTTATACAATCACAGGTAAGGAACAAAGCAGAAATTATTACTGCCTTGTGCTTTTTGAATAGTTCAGCTTATCTTCAGAAGCTCCAAGTTACATATTGTGCCACAGATGCCAATTTTCTCTAACAACTCCTGTGGCACTGCGTATGTTTTCCCATCTCATACTGACAGGAAATAAAGATTATAGACTATAGATAGGTAAAAACTGGGCTGTTGTCTCTATGCAATTTTTTCCTTGCAAAGGAAACATCAGGTGCTTAGATTCTGTGCTGACTCGTTCCCTTTGTTGTCTGATTGATTTTAGCCAAGTATAAATCAGCAAATTACCTGACACAATTTTTTTTATTATTAATGTGTATTTACTGTAAGGGTCTTGCATCATTGCTGTATTTCACCTTTCTTTTTTTTTTTTTCTTTTCCCTCATCATTCTTTTTTTTACAAATGGACAACTGGAAATCAGAATACACAGTAAGTTATTCTTCCTCTTTTTATTCTAAAAATAGAATAATTATGTGAAATATAGTAGTGGAATCCAAACTGATTCCTTCTTAATACATAATGCATTCAATAGTGGAACTTTATTTTAGCTATTTGTTTAAGAAATGTAAGGTTATATTTGAAGTGTTTCTGTGGGGATCCTATAAATTATTTACCTTATTTTTTATCACTTTAATTTGATATATTTTTAGTCACTGACTGTAACAAAGAGAAGCTTCTATAAAACAGGGCAAGGCTTTTAAGGTTCCAGTAATTATGTGGAGACATGAGAACAGATTTTATTTTATTTATTGTTTTTATTAACTTATAAAATGCTCATCTCTGGTATAGTATCTGGGAAACTGTACGATCTGTAGACAAAATTAAACATAATCTGGGCACAGTGCCCAGAAAAATCAAGTATTCTCTCTAGCAGAGCTAAGACGAAATATAGCACATAAATCATGAGAAAAATGGGTTTAAATATGCTGGCCTCGATATACAGTAAGTTTCAGCAACCTTTGGAATATGAGGAGGAGATGGTGAGGAATTTCCAGGTGAAGGGACCTTTCAGAAGCACCTGCCTTAATGTAGTTTGAACTTCTGACTGCAGAGAAAACATAATTCACTTGTTTTTCTTAGCTCTGCAGTGCTCAATCTGATTGTGCAGATTTTTTAAAAACCAGTAAACCATATGTAGAGGACAAAAATGTTAATGATGTGATAAATGGGAAAGAGAAAAACTGAAGAGATTTAAAGGCTCAGATCTGAAAGCTGGAGACTTAAATTGAACCTGTGATGACCAGGTTTGAAAACCCAGAGTACCAGCCTGTCCTTTTCGGTATGCGCTGTAGATAGTACATATTCTGCTTTGTTTCATGTTTAAAATCGATTTACTCGTCAGAGGAAACCCAAATGTTCCATAATGGACGGCAGTAACGACAGATTCTCAGCAGTTGTTGTCAGAAGAGATTTTCAGTAGGGCCTGTCGCAGGGTTTACCCTTTGACAGAAGGTTTAATCTTAGGCTGGGAAGATGCCACGTGCTGTATTGCATTGACCTCTGTCACTCAAACTCTGTTGTATATTTTCTCCTTGACCAAAAGTAAATCTGAATTTTTCAATGTGATTTTTTTCTTTTAACTGAAGGAGACAAGTAGGACTGATTAAAGGAGTGGTAGCAGACAGAAATAGGAGTCTGAGTTTGAAATGCAATACCTTGTCAAAACCAAACAGCAATGCTGTACTCACAGAATTGGAATCAGGAGGTGATCTGTGTCTAATCCGGTGAGACACCACCTGGAACACATTGCAGTGAAGGTCTGTAAAAGGTATAGAGCTGCAGAGATGTTCACAAGCATCAGCAAAAAGGATTGCAGGGTTGAAGAGACTTGTAAAGAAAACTTAAATCAGTCTGCAAATGTAGAAGGTAGGCAAAACAGTCACTCAGTGACAGCGTAACTGCCTAGGGGAGCTGGGGCCTAATTACTCACCATGGTGCAAGGAAACACCACTAGAAATACTGGAATGAGATTAAGGTAACTGTATTTCAGACAAAAATCTAAAATATATTTTAATGGAGCTGATAGACTATGAAACTAGGGAAATAGAGAAAGTGCCTGTGCCTCAAACTGCTGAATCTAGAACAAAAATGTTTAATATACCACTGGGAATAATTCCTGCCCTTGTCTGGAATCTTTCTCTTGATTTTTATCTTCTGTATTCATTAGAGAACTGGAGGGGGGGAACAAACCAAAAAACAGGAATAAACCCACAGACGTTGCCCAAATATGTAAGATACCTTGGAAACCCTTTTCTTAAAGATAGTAAATTCCCTCTGAAGGGTCTGTGGGACATCCTCAGAACTAAATTGAGCCTCATTTCAAGGAAGACTGATTCTAAGGGCAGGCCAAGATTTGGATAAATAAATCTTACCGAGTCAAGTTCATACTGCTATGTAGTGTGTGCACAACTTACTTAACCTCCTAAGTTTCAGTCTATATAAAAAGCCAGGACCTTAGAGGCTCTGTAGCGTTATTTCAGTGAATGTGAGCGGTTTGGAAGAGGATGTGAACAACAGACTGAATCTTACTATCGGTTTAAGGTTTTTCAGTTGTAAAATATAAAGGCTCTTGGGAAATTGCATTCAAACACATACTGTAGCATTCAGAATTCAGATTTTATAGATATGACCTTCTTAAGGATGTGGAATTAGGACATCTTCTGAGAAAAAAGTTCAACAGGCATTGAAAATAATTTCCAGAATATTGTTCTCTGCAATGGTAGTGTGAAAAGCCAAGAGTGATTGGATGCACGAGAACAGGAACGGAAATGAGTGTGTCACGATGTTAGTACTCTGTAGGCTGGGTCCAGTTAGATGGCATCTGCTTAGGGAGTGATATTTGTTACACAGCAAACCCCAAAATTTGACAGCGAACAGCAGGTCTGCTACCAAGTCTCAACAACCATATCAATAATATGCGACGCAAACGACACACAGGAGACACTGAGCTTAACGAACTATTGCGCAGGTGATGCTTTTGTGGTGTGTAACGTGAAATCCTGTGAAGTCCAGAGAGCATTTTAAAGCATGCACGGTGCTGATTGTGGAGAAGGGCCTCACTAAAACTGCAAGACAAAAGACTTCCTGTCAGGAAGATGAGACGTGGGTAATGTCCCAAGAAATGCCGTATCAAAGCTCGAGCTAATCCTTGCTGCCTTCCTGCTGACATTGAGAGGAAGGAGGAAGTAAAAAAATACTTTCGAAGCTGCGGCCAAAGGAAGTCATCCAGATTTGGGGAATAAGATACTCTACAAAGCTCAAACCCTTGTTTTAGTGGCTGGGGCCTTACTTAAGAACTGCGTGTGAGGAAGTCTCTTCAACTTAAGAGTTGCTTTGGTTTTGATCTTGTAATTAGAAACCTGACAAGATAACCCTGCTAAAATAAGTGTTTAATTTTTATTTATAAGTTCATTTAATATTGTGATTAGCTTGATGTTGAGCTCATCTGTTTGGGATACAGCTGAAAAGGAGCTCTATAGATGTAACTCCGAGGGTTCTGCTCTGTGAGTGCCTCAGGACTTGGGTACCCCTGAGTGCCTCCCGTCAGGCCACGCGTGCTGCTGGGGAACGGGCCTTGCTAGCTGCTGGCTTTTACAAAGAATTCCTTTGCTAGTCCCAAGGCGGGAGCCTTTTTCACTTGGAGGATGGAGGAAAGACGCCTTGCAGCTCTCAACAAACCCTTACACGTCAGCTCATCACAGCATTTGCAAATACGTTATCTTTAGTGTAAAACATCTATGCTATCCTTAGATGTGTGGAGAGGAATGACTGAACTTTCAGGAGGCTTTCTTATTTTTCTTTCTGAGGTTGTCCAGCTAGGTTAGAAATAATTAACTGGAAAGCAAACCTGTCTCTATTGCAAAGCAAATGAAAAAGGATTGCATAGAGCGAAGTTTCTTTACCTCCGTCGGGATACTGTTAGACAATGAGCAGCACAAAGTAAATATCCGTTTGACCTGTTCAAGTGACAGTTGAGATTCTGGACATAGAGAGAGGAGCCCCAAGCAAGGAAATAACCAGATCATGAGTATATGGTGACTAAACCGTGGCACAAAGAACTTGTATAATCCAAGCACACTGAAAATGAGCCTCACAAAGTTTAGCTATCAAGTTGGAGTACAAAGACGTTAGGAAAAATACAAACAATGTAAGCAAACCCTTCTGAAATGAAGGTGGAGTTCAAGTGTTGGCCAGGGATAATTACAAATAGTTTTGCTGTCTAATCTGAACAGCGTCAGTGTTGTTGGCAATATTTTGACTCTGGGGCAGAAATTTAAAAACAGCTGATAATTTTTTAAATGCATCATTTATGGTCAATTGTTAGGTTCGCAATTAGAAGTACATAAAGCAAAATAAACACGGAAAATGGCGTGTTTTACTCTCTGCAAGGAGGAAGAGCATTCTTTCAGCCTGTCAGTGTCTCAAATTAACTTAGGAATATGATATAAATTCAGGATATCTACAAAAAACAGTTATGGAATAGAAAGCAGGAGACAACGATTCCTTTGATCTATCACAATGACATTAATTCTTCCACAGCAAATGACTGAGGCAAATAAAATTATTTCATCTGGTATGTGTCAGGGCCCCAGAGCGATAGTTGCTAAATGTTCCATTATTGACCTGCTGGTTTCTGATTACTTTTGAGAACAGGCATGTTTTGTGCTTCACTTAGTCAGCTGCCAGTTTATCCATGAAGTAAATTATCTGGAAGGAATGTTTTTGTAATTGTTATTTTTATAATGAGTTGACTTGAGGAGGAAAACAAAAAGTTGTTTCAGATAAACAGTGCCAGGAATCTGTAGAGTATTTTTCCTGTGTTCTCTTTATCTGATTACCACTGCTTGAAATATGGATGTAACCCATCGGTCCTCAGTGCACAAACTTTTCACCAGCTTGAGTATACGAAGAGTCTGTGTCAAAAATGCAACAGACTCTGTATCGCAAGATTAGAGCCTAATACAAAGTTACTACCAAAACTGCTCCCCTCTCACCCCCAAGTTTAGAAGACAGGCTGACTCGTGACCTTACTCTAGTAAAACACGTGGTTTGTTACTTTAGGGAATCTAGGAAAAGGGAGGACCTCTGTAGTATTTTTAAGAACCAAATGATCTATTTTTTAAAAGCTGCAAACCTGCATCCTCAATTAATCACTTAATCCTATTGAAACAGAAGATCACACTGCTGGGGAGAATTCCCTTTTTCCAGCACTGCCTATTACAAAGGGCTCCAAACCCTCTCTGATCCATGGGGCTGTCATTTCCCCCTGTGCACGCTGCTTCTCTTCCCTTCTTCCTCAACAAGCAGGTTACTGTTCCAGGGAGATCCGCAGGGAAGGCAGAACCAGAGACAAGTGCTGGGTTTCCTTGTGGTTGGAGGAAACCTGTTAGTCGACTGTTAGATCTGCGGGTTCTTGCATCTAATACAAACAAACTGCGGGTCTCTTCCTGAGCTTGTTTATGAGAGTTTAACTCCCTTGCTTATTTTCAAGCCCTGTTTTTGCATTGTTCTTACTTTTTCTGCTCAACGGCGCTTTTTCTGCTCTTTGCCAACTTCCTGTGCTTATCTTGCTTTCCAAACTCTCCTCCCTCCCATTGAGTCACATCTCCTAAATTCTGCCGTCGCCCTGCCCAGCCCTTTCCGTCTATTCTCTTCCGACTTTGTCATCCCGACTGATGCTCGCGTGCCGTCAGTAACCTGCAGCTCCGTGCGCTCCCAGCTGCTGCTGGCCAGAGCATTCCGAAGGTAGACAATAACATGGTGGCCATTTTCCAACAAACTTTAAATATTCCATTAAAGAAACTACCTTTATTCTCTCTGTACATAGCTGAAGGAAATACACTGTAGAGACATCACTGTGTTATCTTCATCTGTCTTCTTGCATATAAACTGGAGAGGCAACATCTTCATCTACAGTAAGTCTGGGGACTTTCTGCTACCCCGTCGTCCCTCCATCTATTAAGAAGTAGAGATTCCATTTGTCTTTTCCAGGTTTTTGAGCTTCAATAAAGAAATGCCAGTTTTACCCACTGATAACCAAAACCATGCCCAAATACTTTGAATTCAAAGGATGTGGTATCTGGAAGTTACCCTATCAAAAAAAAAACCATCTAATTTTGCTTGGGCAGTCTCACCTGATTGTCGCCGTTACTGTTTTCCTTACCTCTAGGCTCCGGGGAGATTGCTCTGTAAAGGAGCCGCTTCCACCTCTATTGGTCACATATACGTTATTTTGGCATATAAAAAAAAATTCATCAATCTGAAAAGTAGTGGGAAATCAGAGAGACCCTTTCCATGAAACGTCTGCCTCTCCAGGCTTCGATGTTAAGATTTAGGGGGATATGCTCCTGCTGCTTAAAAAAAAAAAAAAGCGTGGGATTAAGTGTTGCTGTACAAAAGTAAGTCCCAAGAATTGTGGGTTAATGTTGACGAGGAGCAGAAGCGAAGTGCAAGGATGAGATCTCCAGCAGTCCTTTGAACATCCTGCAGCAAGAAACCAAAAGGAAAATGAAAGTAGCGAAAAGGGTGTTGATGAAATGAGACTTACTCCTCCAGAGCAGGGTACGGAGGGGGAAGAAACCTCAGTTACCCTCTGGCCAACATATTTACTGGCCACTGTAGGAATTCCTGCAGCCACCTCGGGTGGAATTGCTGTGTGAAGGTTGTTTTTTACAGTCCTCTCCAGGAACTGATGCTAAAACGCGGAATGTGTTTGTCTCTTTAAGCCTTTGGCAAGTGTTTTGGCATACTTAGGTTCTACCCTGTTCTTGTAAGTGTTGCTTATTGCTATGGCAACACTAATCAATCATCGTGCTAAAAATAGGCCTTTCATTTTTCAAGTGGTTATCTGTAGTGAATTGAAAATGCGACCGCGGTCTGTGTGCTCCGTATGCTGCTCTCCTTTCTCTTTATTTTAATCTGGAAATACCCATGCGGGTGTGTGGTAATTACCATTACAGACTCCGATTATTTCACTAGTTACTCTCTTGAGCCTTAAACCTCTTCTGGTTCTTCCAAAAGGGTGCCAAATATAGAAAGTTTAAGAAAACAAACAAAATCCCAGAAGATTCTCCTTATTTGTTCGAGAGAGTCAGAGGTGTACTGGATGATAACACATCTTTAAGGAGTTTATAGCACATCTGGAGGTGACAATATATAAGACACCTCCTTTGAGAGCTTACACAAAGAAACCTTATCATTGAAGACACCGGGAATCTGAAGGTTTTGTGCTCTTAGGTGGAATTTAAGTCTGATTTCAAGTTAAAGAGTCTCTATGTTTTTTTTGAAGAGGAACCTTGCAAGCTGCAGAGATAGAGAAATGGAAAACTGGAAGCAGTGCCCTGTGCATTCCTGTGTGTGCTCAGAGCATCAATCGGCTGCCAGGTTTGTGCTGGAAGAACACACACCCCGGGGGAGGCCGAGCAGAAAGGGAGTGGTGCTTTGAAAAGAAAAAATCTACTAAAAGGTTTATTACCTACCATTCACTCCCAGGTTTGATTCCGACTGTTGCATAACCCTTTTAATCCCCAGCTAAGTAAATACACAGCCACTTTGGGAGGGGGGAAAAAACCCAATAACTTTTTGCAGGCTGAATAATAAAGTCTTTTGAATGATGCATCAACAGTTTTCTGGTTCTGCCAGAGCCCTCTGCCAATTAGTCAGAGTGCAGCTGATGAATCATGAGACACATTCTGTGAAATGTTCACAAATTTGGACCCTGCGAAGTGTTCCTGAAAGCCAGGGAGACCCCCCACAGCTGCTGGAACAGGGGCTGGCAGTCAGGGGAGTTTCGGAGAGATATATTTGCAATGGAGTACTTCAGGGTGAATTTGAGGTTTTATCTGAGGTGAATTCGTGTTACCATTTATAATCCCTAATTAGATCCTTGTAGTCCTTGCCTTTATATAAAATACACAGGGAGGTTGACTTTTGACAGCTTTGTGCAGAAAATGACTTCCTGCTCTCTAATGAGGCGGCCTGAGGTAAATGGCACTTAAATTCTTCTGTAACACCCTGATCTTCGGGCTTTTCTTCACGCTTCTTTTTTGAAATACGAGATTAGAAGATCTCTTTTTTTTATTTAAAGTTTAGATTCTGGGTCACAGGAGACAATAGCTCGATTCAGGCAGTGGCTTGCTGAACTGCTACAGGCAGCCTTGAGTTCAGTATCTGAAATGGCTGCGTTTCAAACTATCATCATCTGACGTGCTGCTGGTAAACTCTGGACTGTGATTGAAAATAGTAGATATTTTTAAATAGCAAGGTAAAAGGGAAATGTGGTATTTGGCTTCATTCAGGATTTCCTCTGAAACTGCAGCCATGCTTCAAATCAACAACACAAAGGGTTTTCATATTTAGCATTTTTATCTACCCCTGTACCTGAAACCGAGACCTAAAAGCAGCTATTTTGATAAAGAAAAATAGGTTTTGAGCATTGGAAAATGACTCCATCCAACAACTCCTGAATTTCTATAGTTAGATTGTAAGTAAAGATACTTTAATCAGAGCCAGGGATGAGGTAGAGCTTTGGGGTAGGGGCCGATGTTAACCTTGCGTTGGCTGTCAACGTGGAAGGTGCGATACTGAAGTTCCTTCTGTCAGTGGAGTTGTCAAACCTGACAGCGGGTCCGTGAGAGCAGCACCAGGTCCTGTGGTGGACCCTACTGCTGCTGACGGGAGCTGAGAGCGCTGCACTGCCCGCAGCTGTTAAGGTGTCAGCATAGTCAGAGCAGTTTCCACAGCCACTGAGGCTTCCGACAAACCACAGACTGCGTAACTTAAAAGTTTGCAAGATCGTAAAGCTCTGACCTAGATAATCTGCTCAAGCAGTGCAGCCTTGATGGCCCTTCCGTTAGTGGTAGATCACTGATGTAGTTCTGTTTCTGTTTTTATTAATTAGTAGGTATTTTTTTTAGAGGGTGTTGGTTTTATTTATCTGTGTAGTGAAGAAAATTAAACTTTGGCTCTCAAATCAAGAAGGCAGGTACTTAACACACACTGACGTGCAAGTGAAATGTGGCCTAGAGCAATAACCTTGAAAATGTAGATGCGCCGCTAGTAAACTGTCTGAAACAATCAGTATATCATAGATGGCATGACGTACGTCGCTACCATTTGTCAGCGAAAGTGTTTCTCAAAGCCGTTACTCAGACCAAAGCGCTGAGCCCTCAGCAGCGCGGTGGCAGTTACTGCATTCAGTAAGCAGTGCTAGCAACTGCTGATAACACAAAATATTCCTTGGCAGTCTCCTCGTCTCCTCAGGGAAGCTTTCCCGCGGGATGCCCTTACGCAGAGGTCTGGGTTGGTGGCAGCAGGAGCTCTGCGCACCTGGACTGTGACCCCCGTAGTTCCGCATCTTTGTAAAATACAAGGCTGCCATACACTGCATTTCCGAGATCAGTAACCTGTGTTTTTACCGCGCTAGCACCAATATAGTTATTTTCCAAATGCTCTAAAAACTGTGCAGTAGATGATGTCTGTCATTAGGTTATACATTTTTTTTTAAATCTGCTTTTCATAATCCACCTCCAGCAGTAATTTGCTTTTCAACCCTCCATGTTCTCCTGCAAATACAGAAAACAACTGGAATGTTGGTTTGAATGTGAATCCTGAGCGACATCACACATTGTTTTAGGACATGCTGATATCCCTGTGTCTCCTGGGTCATTCTCTATTGTTTTGTAACATTGCATTTATAATTTTTCTTACTCTAGGAACACTTGATTGTAGAACTATTTTAATCAACCCCTTTTATTCATCTCTTCTTTCATTAGTAGAGTTCAAGGATATTTGTTCCACCTTTTGGTTAACTTTGGAGATAGAACCTTAGGACAAACCTTGTCTTTTTTTTTTCTTTTTTCTTCCAGCTTCTTTCTCTGTAGTCCCTACTGTTTGCCAAGGCTTTCTTGTTTGCAGATGCCTTTGGATGTCTGCCAGAATAGGAGCAGCATAGTGAGATACGTGGAGAAACCTCAATTGGGAGAATATCTGGGGGGTTTGGGTGTTAATTTGTGTTACCAGATCCCCAGTTCTGACAGACTGCTCATAAATATTGTATATTTTCAGCTGGCACTGTGTGAGATGTGTACATACCAAGCTGCCCAGAGAGGCTGTGGAGTCTCTGGAGACATTCAAGACCTGCATGGATGCGTTCCTGTGTGACCTAGTCTAGGTGATCCTGCTCTGGGTCACCTGGAATCCCTGACGTTCTGTGATTAATTGCCCACAAAATATCGATAGGTAATAGGAGCTGGCAGATCTGTCACTGAACTTGCCCCATCCTGCACTCCATATGCTGCTGATTATTTATTTTCTTTTGCCTCCCACGTATTCACTCAATGACCAAGTTGTGTAGCTGAGAGCTAGTCACAGTTCAGGCTGGATCGAAACTCCTCAGTGTGCTACTTCACAGAAATCTGTGATAAAAAGCAAAACATTTGTAAGATCTGAAGAGAAGCCCCCGCACTCTGGGCAGCTGCAGCACCAACATGTCCATGGGGCTATTTCCTTGTGTTAGTGGGAAGAGCGTTTGACCAGAAGCCTTCTGTGGTGCTAGGACGTTATTCTGGCCAAGCTCTCTCATGTTTTCAACAAGGATTGATTCTAGATGTGCTTGTTGAATGCTAGATATCCTGTGATCAGAACAAGATTGGACAGTGGCTCGTTGGGTGATATCCGTGGGATCTCGAAGGAGCTGGTTTCCGTTTCAGTTCATGGCAGCTGCCCTTGTAAAGCACGTCTCTTCTTTGTCATCAGCCGCTCCCTTAGAACCCTCTGAATTTTGTCAAGTCCAAACTTGGACCAACAGCAACGTGAACACTGAGGCATCCTAATGTCCTCATTGTATAATCTGTACGTACAGCACATTAAATAATCACCATCTTCACAAAGGTGCTTTGCCACAGGGTATTAGTGATGCATCGTACAAGGAACTGGCGCTTCGGTTCTACTGGCAGTTAACGCAGGAAAAGACTTGGTGACTAATAGTAAAGAGGCCGAACTAGAATCCTTCAGAGTTTGTTTGACAGCTCCTCTCTCTACCTGCCGATCTGAAAGAAGAACTGTGAAATCCAAAAGAAAATGTATTTGAAATAGTTTTTCCCCTGGAATTATGTTGCCTAGTATTATAAATTCCAGCCTTGATAAGGCAACTAAATTAAGCGAACCACAGAAAAAACCGTGCATTCCCATGTAACATACAGAAATGTTATCTTGACTAGAAAAACATGTGTGCATTCTTTTTCTTGCATTGTTATCTGAGGAATGATTTGGTTTTAGTATAAAGGAATTTCCACAGCAGCTCATAACCCATCTTAATTTCAGTAATAGGAAATTACGCGAAACTTCATTTCTCACTGAGGATTTTAAAAAGCCCTCGCACATCAAAGCATCGTTGTCTCTTTGGTTTGCACCTGTGGCTAGTGAAGTGTCCTTGGATTATTTTCGGTGGGGGACAGACTAATCTATGATGATGAACATCTACCTGCTCTTGAGATCTTAGTGAACTGAATTTATAACCAGATGTTTGGGGTGTTTGTACTCTCACGCATAGTGAGCATGAAAACTATTGTACCTAGTTATTCCAGAGTACTTATTTTATTTATACCTTCAGTACAGTATTCAACTTCTAGATAGAATTTTTTATATAGAATCTCTACATCTCTCCCTTCGCTTTTATGTTCTGTGTACATTTACTCTTTTTCTTGAAGTAGTCTGAAAAAAATAAGGAAGCTGATACAAACAGGATGTGCTGAATACATCAGCTGATGAAGCAAAGCACGTTGCTTATCTCAAATGTATTTTTCTTCTGTTGCAGTGTTCATTTTTGCCTAAATTCTCCATTCATATAGAGACAAAATACGAGGACAACAAAGGAAGCAATGACAGTGTAAGTATGACAGCTCTTGCAAAATTTGGTTTAATCCTTTGAGTTAATCCTGGTCTATACCTGGGGGTTGGAGGTCTGGGAAAAAGCCTAATCGGGCTTGTGGCTTTGCACCTCCCCGGGTGTCCTGTTCATTAGCAACTTGCCAGCTCGCAGAGTGGTGACCTGTGGAGCACCACGAGATGGAAGATTCCTGCACACAACTTCCCACCTGCATCTCACATCTCTAAACACAACGTAATTTACATATGTGATTTTAGTCCTGGTGAACATTTACAGCAAGAGAAGGGAAAATTTATCTAGTTTAGGTGTAATTATGTTCCAGTTTATCTGTTTCACGTTATTCTCTCTGAGCTAAGGGGGTTGAATTCAAAGGAGCTGTTAGGAAGAGTCAACAGGAAACTAAACCGTGGTCAGAGATGGGAGATCTCAGTAAACAACTTCAAGGGAACAATAGCTGGAATATCGAGGTGATGCTTTTGGCAACCACTTGCCAAAGTTACAACGTTCTGAGTTAGAGATGAAAAGGCTCATTAACTGGGCACAGTCCTCTCTAGAGGAAGGGGGGGAGTGAGGAGCCAGCGGGTGCTGATCGGGAGGTGCTCTGGAATAGAAGGCTGGAGGTCGGTCGGACTTTGCTGCCCCGACAGGGAGCAGAGCGATACGACGTACAAGAGAAGAGTAGCGTTTGATAAAGCCAGGCGTGTCAAGGTTCAACTCTTGGCTTGACACACAGGTTTCTGCAGGTTTCATTTTTATACGCTTTGAACAGTCATTTGTTGCAGACTTACAGGAAGAAGTTTCTCACAGGCGTGAAACACAGGTTAAAATGTCTGGAAAATTGATTGGTAATACAGAGACCTAATGAAGGAGCATTTAACCTTGCTCTGGAGAAAGGCGGCGGCAGAACAGCAGATTTTAAGCGGTCGGGGAGGCAGAGCCTTTCCGTTTCTAGGGGTGTCCCTCCAGCAGCGCTGCTAAGGCTGGAGAGCTGCGTTTCTCTCACCGCCTTGGGCCTGCGGGTCAATAAGGCTGCCAGCCGCGGCGCTGCGCAGGGCGGGATCATTCACCTCAACAAGGGATCCGTTGAATAATGCTTTTGGCACACAGACCCTTTCCCGGCGGGAACGTGGCAGAGATTGTGTGTTGGCCACCAGGTACCAACAGCCTCAGTCACTGCCAGGCGAAGGGAGGGCAGCGAGAGGAAAAACACGAAGCGCGTTACCTTACCAGCTGTAGGAGCGTTATGTAATTTATGCACTTTTTAACGTTCGCTTCTGCTTTTTGGCAGCACTTTAATTCAGAGCGAGCCCACACCTTTGGTTTTGGGAGGGTGCAAAGTAGTTTTCTGGTACGTTTAATGTCAGCAGCGAGAAGACATGTTCTGTACCGATGATGCCTAACAGGGAAAAAGTGAAGCTATTGAATCAGTGAGTTTTCATTTTTTCTCTGTGTCAGCTTTATGGCTAAACTATGGATCGAGCCCAGAACATTATCCAGCCAGTGAATTTAAAATGGAAGGAGCACAGGGGGAGAATACTCAGATGATGTAAATCAAACAACCTCTGCCTGAATCCAGCTCTTCAAAAGTAATTTTTACCACAGTGCCAGTGGGTAATATTATATTTACATTTACCCTGAGTCACAGACTAGGCAAGCGTTTACCAATATTAACAGATTTAATTGACTCTTACTCGAACCGAGGGGAAGAAGGAGAAGCGGAGTTAAGGGCTGTGCTCCAGCCCTGATTTCCATGATTCTGTAATCCTGAGACCTGCGTGTGCACTCGTGCACACAACAAACCAATGGCAGACCTACATGTTTTGCTGTTGATCCAGTGACACCGATCTGGTGACTGGGAGGTGGCTGGTACAGCGCTGAAATGCTGGGAGCTTAGTAAATATGGAGAGACGTGACTGAGCCTGCGGAGAGGCTTTGTTAAACCAAACACCTTGGAAGCAGGACTAAGAGTTGGTCTTGCTTCTGTTACTCAATGGATAGGCTGAAGCCTCACGTAAGAAAACGTGACATGTATTTTTCTTTCGATTCAGACAAGTTTAGATTAGATTTCGCTATGTTTGCCTGATCAGAAAGCAACAGGAAACACAACATCTGTGTATGTAATCTCCGTAGATACGCTACATTGTTCTTCGTTGCAACCTTGGCTGATGAAGGAATAATTAATCAAGAAAAGAATTCTGATGATTTTGCAGTTATAATGCAAAATATACTGAATGAATATTAATATTACAGTAATGAGGGTAATAATGCATGCCTGATATTTCTCTTTTTTGAGATCATACAGGTTTTTGGAAACTGATCTAGTCTTCTGTGCTATCTACTAATGTAGGTACTGTGAAAAGCAATAATTAGATATAAGGATACTAAAGCTAATTCCATTGATTAGTGGAAGAAAGCAATATAAATGTTCTGAGGTTCCTGTTGTCATTTAGCAGGCAAGTATGTTATTAGAATTATTTTATTTAATGTTGCATTGTCTGATAAAATTCTACCTTATTACTGCAATATATCTTAATGCAAAAGCCCTCCTGATTTTTCTTCCCGGTTGTCATGATAGAAGGAACTAGGGAGAGATAATGATAACTGCTTTGGAACTTGATTTTTCTATGTCTTAGACTTTGTCAACATTTTAACCGATTTTAAATGTTCTTAAAGCACTAGAGTTCCCATCTGTTAAAGTTTGCTCTCGATTTGCACACATATAAAAATTGTCAGAGAGAACAATGGAGAAGAAACCCCTTTAACATTAATAATATATAATAAACCCCTCAATAACCCCTTATAATTAATAATAAACCCCCTTACACAACCTTGTGTAGGAGGTGGTGGTGCAGTACCAGAAATCCACCCTGTTGTGATTTCCAGTGCTCCAGCACAGCCAATTTTGCTGTCTCGCGTCTAGATGTTCGCATGGCAACTCTTGCCTTAGAAAAACAGAATCCGTGTTGGATGAACATATGAGTACATCAAATATTGTCCCTGCTACCTTGCGGCTTTACAGCTTCATTAGTAGTGTTAGAAACCAGACCAACGAGTCAGGTCGTTCAGCGTTTCCTCTTACAGGTCTTCTAAAGTTCTTAGGTTGAGGAGAAATTTTATTTTTACTTTCTTTTCAATTACAAAATGAAATTTCTAAAAATGCGAATGTTAATGACATTGTAGGTGGTATCTGTAGAGTACGTGAAAATCCTGCTTCCCTGTTGCGTCTTAGCCGCTGACGGGAGTCAAGGTTGCAGTGGAAGCTGCTGGGCAGAGGGAAGTGCAGGTGCCTAACGAGAGCCTCAGTGAGCACGGGCTGGCTCTGGAAATGCCTGTTAATCGCTCGGTGCACACTTCTTTTCACATGAGAAAAAGCAGCAATTAGGGAATTTTAATGTAGATACACAACGCCTGCATTTTGAATATTAAAACCATCAGTTCGATGCAAGAGAATTCTTAAGGTTTTCTGATTAATGGTCAGAAATCCCAGGCAGGAGTGCTGTAAGATACGGCTTGTTTGTCACTAAGTGATTAGTCTCTGGTTTTCCTGAGCAGACTTTGTTAACTTCTTTTTTTTATGATATTCTTTTATTTTAACGGTCGATGGATTGGTCAGTATTTATGTCACATAAAGCTAATTTTATCCTAAATAGTGTTTTGCTCTCACTTTTCCCCCATCTCTATTCTTACCATTTCAGTCTGCGCTGCAGACACAAGTTTGGTTTGGGGTTTTTTTTTTTTATTTTAGTGGGGAACACACCAACGGAGCCTTGCTGTTGATTACACAGGATCCACCACGGGGCTCTAGGAGACACTGTCATCGGTGCACAGTGTCTCATGCACTGCAGCTCCGTGCCTGCTCCGGCGTGCGCCGGGCTGCTCCTGGGGAGAGTGTCTGAAGCGCAGTCTGCAGCTGAAGGTAGAGGAGAGGTAAAGGAAGGGCAGCCACTGTCCAAACAACTCGCTGAATCTCAGAGACATTCCCGTTTTCCTCTTCGGTACAGAAGGATCATTATGGTTGGCTGGGTTTTGTTGTTTTGTTTCTTAGGCACAGAATTAATTTCTGCTCGTATTTGAGCAGTGAATTTTTGCCATCTGATAGCGGCAACTGGGGAGAGTGAAAAAGTACAGCTTGTGAAAATAAGGCATTTTTCACTGCATGTAAAACTTGGAGTGTCTCGCTCTTTATAGCATAACATTTTGCTCTGAAATGCTCAGTGGCTAGATCTTGATTATTAAAGAATAAGATGTTGAAGGGCCGTGGTATTTGTTAGCAAGAATGAGATTGTTCTTAAGGGTAATGAAGACGCGGAGTAAAGATTCCGAGGCAGAGCTGTATTTCAAGATGACAAAGGACGGGTATCGTTGGGCCAGCTTCTGTAAGAATGTCTCCGTAATGCTGATAAAGTCATCAGAGCTACAGCACTAACTCTTTGTCAATCAAGAGAAAAATACATTTTCAATGTGTTTCTTGCCTTTCAAAGATAATGTGCTGTTGAAAACGCATGTCTCAGAATGAGCGTTTGCCAAAGGAAGACAAGGGGTAGTTCTGTATTCCAGAGAGTCACAGATGAGCAGCGGGGCCGTTGGACACATGAGCAGCCTGACACGCTAACGCCAGCCGGCTGATAGCAGGGGTTCCCCGAGACGCGGCCCAGGGGAACGGCACTGCCGGCATTTACAGTTAGAACATCCTTTCTTGGCGAGTTCTCTCATTCCGCAGCCCTCAAGTGACCGAGGACGCAGTGCGGGATCATTCCTTGTGCTTCCTCCTTTGTGTCTCTGAAGTGTTGGTTGTGAAGTGTTAGACCAAGGTAAAATAGATTTTAGGTATAGCCAGCGAAGAAGAAAAGTAGTTTCTAGCTTTGCTGGGTTTAGGGTGGTTTTTCCTCCTATTTTCATCTCCGATCTTAGTAACATGGAACTAGGTTGTAACAAACTCCAATATAGCACATGGAAATTAAATGTAAATTTGCTATTTAAGGAAGCTGCCATGAACCACTGATTTCAGCTGAAATAGACTCAGCTGTGCCCTGGCTTAACCTCGCCGCACTACAGGATATCATTCTGTAAATTGTCTGGGGGATTGCTCAGCATCGCTGCAAAATACGTCAAAACCAAAGCTAGGGGCACTTTTAGAGATGATTTCATTTGCACCTGGACTCTTCTCTGTGATGGTGTTGCGTATCCATTTGGCTCCTGTATAATTTGCGATGAAAAATCTTGATTTTTCTGAAGCTTTCCCCCTCTCTTAAGTCTCAAAAAATACCGGCAAACAAGTGGAGAGGTGAGCCTGAAATTCCTGCTGTGTGAAGAACTCTCTTCTTGCTGAACATAAGTACAGACAGTGTCCCCCAAGCACGTATGGCTGGCGCAGAGCGTAAGAGGAGGCCCTTACTGACAGAGGGCGTGAACAAGTACAACTGCTGTGCCTCTACTTTTTGATTCTTCTAAATGAGCTACTGAAGTTAATTAGTAGATCCAGCACTTGAAATAGATGTGACTTGAAAAAAAATAATCCCGGTAAATACTATTGA
>JAVSBS010017023.1:63925-77871 GCA_033124195.1 Coracias cyanogaster
AATAATCCCGTTAAATACTATTGATAGTCTATTACGTTCTTGGAAGCATAGCGACTTTAACATAATTACATAAAAATGTACTTCTTGGTTTCAGAAAGTACAAATCCAAATGAGATCTTTTATAAGAGCCGGAATAATAGAGGAGTTGTGACCCGGAGATAAAAAGGAGCAGGGAGCAAAGCCACTCTGCGGCAGACAGCGATATTCCCGTGCCGCTCGGCGCGCCAGATTCACTGCTCTCAGGGAGAGATTCAGTCTTTTTCCATAGAAGAATTGCGCCCAATTATGGGTGTCCGCATAAATAGTTTTAGCCAGTGAGCAGGTTTGAAATTGGTCGATTGCTGTAATCTTCGCTCAAGTAAATCTCAAAAGCAAATTAACAAACTTTGGGGATAACTGAGCTTGGAAAATGACTTACAGAAAAGTGATACACCGAATAAAACTCGACAGGTCAAGTTCTGACGAGGTGTTATTTTATTTTAGACTAAATTTTCCTTCAGAAAAATGAGAGTTAAAGCAGAGCAACCTGCTAAAGGATGCTGTAATGATAAATTGGAGGCTAGCCAGTAGTTCTGACGATGGCAAACCAAGGAGATTAGAATGTCAAGGTGGAGAGGAGGTTTTCTGCCAGATTTTACCTTTTTGAATAGGGGAAAAAAAAAAGATAATTCTTGCAGTCCTTACTGCAGTTTTACCTCTAACGTTCAAATACTATGAAATGCAGATTGGAACCATCCTACAAATGATGGATACATAACAAGTAAAAAACCCCATAGAGATCTTGGAATCATTAAGGTTGGAGAAGACCTCTAAGATTATCACGTCCAACACTACTATGACCACTAGACCATGTCCTGAAGTGCCATGTTTACATATTTTTGGAGCACCTCCAGGGATGGTGACTCCACCGCTTCCCTGGGCAGCCTGCTCCAATGCCTGACCGTTCTTTCAGTAAAGAACTTCTTCCTAATATCCAGTCTCAGCCTCCCTTCTTCTCTCACCCAAAGCCTCACAAAGGATGGCGAAAAAGCTTCCAGAAGAAAACACACTGATTTTTCAACCTTGTTTGTTTATAGTATTGAATTTTCTAGATAGGTTGCCTTATCACTTTCATCTCTAACAACTTGTCTTTATTTCTCAGCTGACCTGTTATTTAACTGTTTCCACAGGAAATGTTATGTCCTGTCTGTATTAGTGTTTAAAATGTGAATTATCTGTCTTACTGCAGCCTTCCGACCACAAACTCCTTGTGTCTAGGCTGGTGAAAAATAAAAAAAAATTGTAGTAAAGACAGAGACAAATAACTTCCCAGGTGGTAATCCCCTGGATACCTTCTTTGCTCTAGATGGTAGGAAAAAAACATCACAAGACAGAATCATCTATTATGAAACAAAGCCAAGCCAAACAAGCACAGATTTGACCCTCAGAGTCCTCGGAGTGTAGATGAGTGAGGAGTTTGCCAGTGTGAATGTAATCAATGGATTCAGCAGAGTCTGGCTATTTATAGCCAAACCGGGTGAGCCGCAGGGATTGGCCATAAAAGTTAAATTTTGGATTAGCTACATCTGAATGAGGTTAAAGCCAGAAACTTAGCCTGAAGACAAGAAAAAGAGGAAAAATAGGAAAGGAGCTTGCAGAAATAAGATAATAAATTTGTTGTTTTACCCTCCTCTTGTAACCTGACTTTCTGTTCTGGCTTTGGCTACAAGGACGAGAAGTCACTGGCAAAGTACGTGCCAGGACCTTCGTTGTAGGTCACGAGGAAAATGAAGGAAAGAAATGTAAATACACCAGCACCTACATCTCTGCAGTATCCTGGATGATTTTTCTTTCCTGAGGTACTAGAATCTTCTGCCAGCATTTGGGATTCTTTTATTTTCACCAAAAGAAACTATTTACCATTGTAAAGATGACCCAATTAAAAGCTTTCTTCCACTTTTTGTCATTCTGTATGAATTAGTCTAAATAATGGTGAGTCTTCATTCTTCTTAGAAAGTGCAAGTCTATAAACGTTTGTGTTCTAAAAAAGCCGTCAAAGGCCCCCCCAAGACGAATCTCCAAACCCCCAGCAAAAAGGACACTGCAGCCTGAATGTTGCTCTTTGTTTTCCATTTGATTGTGTACTTCAATCTCCATTAGTTACTTGGCTTCCAAATGTAAAGCCTGTCCCGTTCTTTCCAATGTAATATTTAATATTCTGCCTTTTTACATCATCTTCTTAAGGCTACAGATTGTTCTCACCATTCCTTTTCTGCACATTCGCAAATACAGTTGCACAGATTGGGAGCCTTATGCTTCTTTTTGTGGCCTTTAATCTCTTGCTTTAAGACTTTCAAATTTCTCTAGTCTCTTTGATCACAAACGCAATAAACCCATCCTCCCTACAGGTTTTAAGACAATCCCAGATTATGTGGCCAGGAGGAGGCAATAAGAGAATTAGAGCTAAGAAAGAAATCCATCTTGTTCTCTAATGGCTTCTTATTTTCTACTGCTGATGGAGTGAGAAGATTAAATCTCTATCTGCAAATCTTGTGAGGACAATCTAAGAAGGGGAGAGGCATAAAGGATCAGACAACAGCTTCTGCCAGCAAAGGGAAGCGGGAATGTCGTTCAACAAACATTTGGAATGGAGGAAATGGCCAGAGGTGGCCTAAGCAGCAAATAAGGCGTAGCCGAAATGGTTGAAAAATTCCTCCAGGTTTTGACAGATGGGCAAAGGCATCTGTCATCCCCACTGCTATCAAAGCATTCTAAAGAGCTAAAAAGAATTTAAAACTGTATTACGTAGAGGTGCAATATGGGGATGAAGCCTGTGACAGAGCAGGGCACGTTTCTTCAGATAAGATCGTGGGTAATTGTCCCAATTTAGATTCTTGCAGCGATATGTGTGTGCTTAAATTTATTAGGCTTGTATTTTAAATGTATACTGCTGCAGAGCCGCGGCTGAGCTGCTGATGGCCATTAAGAGAAATCTCCGCTATTTTATTTAAAGCTTAGAGATTAGGGTGAAATGCATCTTGTTCCAGAACTAGTTCAAGTGATTTCATCAAGGGACTTCTCTGTATATCTGAATTTGTTTCGGAAAAAAGCAAGCAAGGAAGCTTATAAAAAGCGACCTATATTATATATACAAAACATAACAGTTATTTCAAAAAATGTACCCCAGTTCTAAGAAAGAGCACTACAGGGGAAGGACCTGCCAGCTCAGATTAGTCCAAATAATCAACATAATTTTTTGCATGTCTAAGATTGGAGAGAAGAAATAAGTGCACAAATAAAAGCAGACTGGAGCGTCCCTTTGTTCTGTTCTACAGTTCCAGACACATCAACAGTTTATATCCAGATCCCTAAGCATTCGCCATTGCCTATTTTATTCCTGTACTGTTGACTACCAAGACAACTTAAATTGTAGAGTCCAACTTCAGCTTTTCATTTATTCAAATGATGATTTCCTGAGCAATGTTCCTCTCCCCAGCTGGGGTGTTTGTTCACCATCTTCCACTGCTCACTCTGAATGCTTTCAATGGGCAGCCGCATTTCCTCCAGAAATAATAAAGTAGCATTCTTGTTACTGAATAGTTGCTGGCATTTTGTATTTCTAACTGTTCCTCTACAATGAAATGAAATTAAATGAAATGAAATTAGTAGACTGTTCACCACACTTATTTAAAAAAAAAAAGAAAACAAATATTTATGCTTCCAGGAAACATTAGCTGTAGAACATTGTGCCCCAAAGGAAAAAACACATCGTTAGCCTGTTACTGATCTTGACAGTGTATGCACAACTTCCCTGAATTTTACGGCACTGGTTCATGATAGCCTTTTAACTAGTCACTGTTTCCAGCTCCCAGAATCATGAGTAGAAATTTATTACAGACATAGCCTAAGACACGTGGGTCGCTGAGATGCCTCAGTAATTCAATTATGGACGCAGGCACAGCAGTATAGGACGCTGCAGATGCAAATGACCTGCATTTTCAGAATATACCCGTCATTTGCTTTGCATAGAACAAGAGGCTGGATGTTCAGAGCCAGGTCCTAAAGGATTAACCCGAAAGGAAGCTCCATATGTGCACAAATGGCTGGTGGAACTTTCCAGCTTCCACTGAGGGCAGTTCAACCGAAGTTTTGATTCTCAGTGGAACAGCAGCTTGGGCTGCCTGGTTGACACAGAACACCTGCACCACATTATCATCCCTAGAGCAAAGAGGTTAGAAACAGCCAAAGTCCGGAAAGTCCCATTTTTAACACAGTGATGGAATCCAAGACAAAAATTAGAGAACACAATAAAGCCAATCCTAGTTGTTAACTTTACTGTTTGTGCCCGAAGTCTCCATTCCAGAAAGTCCAAGGGAGAAGAGCAGCGTGAGCAGCGAGCGCTGAACACGATGTGTTCGTTTTAACAATTGCGTGTCTCTTCAGCTGGCCTAGCGGATTGTTCCCAAAAAGGTCCGTGGCGTAACTCATTCAAAGTGTTGTTACTCCTACTTAGGAACACCTTGCTTGTACGTCGTCTTGAGAACGCCCATTTTTCTTCCCTTTGATGGCAGCAGTAGGCTACAGAATGGGACTGTGTCCCTGCAAAAACTTCAGCCTCTTACCACAGGAAGCTCTTCAGGCACAAGCCTAAAAACTTCACGTTGCCCAAGTCACTGAAATCGCTTGTAACGATTATTCCAGGTGGATTATTCTGTTACAGTGTTGAATTTCTTTCACTCTTGCAGATTTTTGACAAAGAAGCTAAAGACCTGGAGCGCGAGGTCTGCTTTATTGATATTGCCAGCGATGAAATTCCTGAGCGCTATTACAAAGAGTCAGAGGTAAGAGACAAGTTGGTTGTGAAATGGTGAAGAAACGACTGTAAGAGGTGCAGTAAAGCCTTGATAGGAACCATAACAATGTTATTTTTGTATGAACTCTTGCTGGTCAGTAGTATTTAAAAAGCTTTCGATTAGAGGGGAAGCAGATCGCAACCTTTCTATCTAGTTTGCCTGACGCTTTCTTTAGCAGGTCATTCCTCCAACCGCTTGAAATACTTTCCTACCCTTATCAGAACACGTCCTGGCCCAGATCTGTGCTATTCAGCTGAATTCATTCAAGGTAGAAACGGACTTTTCTTTGAATCATGAAGCTCAGTTCCGTGCAGGTCTGAGCAGTTTTAAACATTACCGTTGTCCTTATCAGCTTCCCGCCCCAACTAACAAGTCCTGCGAAGTGTCTAAGCCCAGGCAGAGGCTGCAGCGAGAGTGGGGCTGAGGCAGTTGCTCCTGAGTGACCATGACACAAGACCAAGAGGGACTGAAGCGTGCAACATCCTGCACTAGATCTGCCACAGAGCGGCAATGGCAGCAGGCACATTCGCTCTTAAAATTCAATGTTTTAACCTCAGACTTGAAAAATGATGGTTCACAACAAGTTGGTGGAGAGGAACGATCGGATCTATGCTTGAGTTTAATTTTGGAGATCTGATTTGCCTCTGGAGCCAAGTATATATTCATAGCTGGCAATGGGTATGGCAGCTGCTTGACTATACATAAACGGGACTACATAACCATTTTTAGGATAGAAAATGAAGACTTGCCAATGAATATATTTTTATACCATAGGAGACATGATTTTCAGACTAAAAAAGTCAGGTACTTGTTATCTTCCATTTATAAATCCTATTTCAAATTTTATGTATGGGTCATAAAACTGGGTCTACAGTAGAATGAAAAGTAATATTATTCGTTTCCTGAGATAATGAAGCCCTTCTGTTTAGTATCAAAAATTATATAACACCTCATGAAACAGCTTATCGGTCCCATCATCTTATCTGAACTCCTGGGCCTTCTGGTTCTACGGAGGAGCGACTGCTGGTATTGAACAGGGCAGCTTAAAGAAACCATGTTGGGTTTTAGTGTGTGCACTCCCAGAAACTGTAAACATGAAGGCAATGTTTAGCTTTTCGGCTTTCCCTCCTGTTTTAATGGCCAGGTATTAAGCATCATTTCCATGTGATTAATCTTGTGATAGAGAAAAGCAGCCTCGTGTTAAGTGAGGAAAGAATTTCAGAGTCTTTGTGTTGTTACTTCAAAGGCAAATCTAGAGACCTGATTCCAAGCAAAATGGAATTTTATATGGGTTTAAACAACAAAAATAGCTCAGCATCTGTTGTTTTTTATGTGCTGATGGATGATTTGTATGTTGGGTACCAAATTGTGCTTCAGAATTCATGCAAAATCATAAGAACACCTTAGCACTTAACTGTGCACATCCCATAATTGATACTGATTTAATATTTGAATTCAGTTCACAAACTGGGGGGGTTTTATGCTACCATGTGACGAACATGGAGCCAAATTCCCATTTCTGATGAGACCTCTTACATAATTTAGTGACTATAAAAAGATTTTTAATGTTTGTAAATGTAATTTCCATCTGTTTTCAGTCCTAACAGAATAAAAAAATAACTCCATGGAAATGAGAAATGGTTTGTGTTTTCCAAATAACAGTTGCAGAAACAACTAAAAACCATTTACTGTGAGCTTTTGAAAGCTATCTTAGTTACATGAATAATAAAATTTGGCTGCTTTTAGATTGTTTAATCTGAATTGATACTAAATTTAAAGATTAAAAGTGAAGTACAATCCTTGGGATTTAAGAATTAGATCCCACAGGGTAAGTGGTGTGACTCCAATCCAGGAAGACCAATGAGAGTGATTTAAACTTCAGCCATGTTGGTGATCTCTTCATGTCGATGGGTTTTTCCCATGCTTAAAACGAAGCAAGTTCTGTATCAGGCTCAGCATACTTAGCAGCTTCTAGAAATGAGCTTTCAATTTATTTCTATCCTATTATTTCTTTTTATATCCTTTTATATCCTGCATCCCTCTTTGATTAAAAATATAGTTGTTTTTAACAGCAAATTTCATTATTTAGTTGTATATCTGTATATTAGAGCAGTAGCTTAAGTATTTTAAGCCTTTCGCACACTACTTCAACCGTTTGCTCTGTGTTAGTGCTTATGAGCCTGCTTGCCGATGCGTGATTTCACTAATTACATACTTGCTCTTAAGCTCGTATTTGTGATTTCTGTTATTTTTAGCTTTGCAGAGTTCTGTTATCCTTCAGAAGCTGCTTGGGTCAATATCCTAATTTTTTCAGAGCCCTTTGTATGGAAAGCCCCTTTCTATGATTTGCCTGTGACCTTTCTTTGAGTGAGTGCATCACATAACTCATTGACTGTACCAGAACGATCTCCAGCAGCTGTAGCGTTTTCTCATTTATATGAGCAGAAGGTGTGGTTGTGTATGTGTTACACCAACAGCATCGGCGGGGTCACCATCCTGCAGTGACCACGGGAGGGTTCAGGAGGTACCCAAGGGACCCCCAAGGCCAGGCTCAGTACAGACAAGGGGAGGGCCCCTTCTCTGCTTCCTGGCACCTCTCATCTCAAACACATGCCCTGCCATGAGTCTTATAAACGTTGTAACTTACATAATAATAATTCACACATAAAAAGACAAAATGAATGAAACATCTTCACGTGTATGATATTCCATCTGAATTGCGTGGCTCATTTGGACTTGTGCTGGGACTGATGAGAGAGGAAAAGTGTTCCATGAAAATGTCGTGACAGTTGAAGAGAAAAAGATTGAATTCAACTTTGTGCAAATCTGCTTCTAAACGTTAACTAAAATGTAAAAGTAAAAAATGTAGTTAGCTGGAGGCTTAAGGAGAGCTGTTGTTTCCTTGAGGAACACTTTAAAGGAACCTCTGCCATTAATACCGAGTGATCTCTTGACCAGAATCATCCAAGTGATTTGAATTCCCTCGATGAAGGGCTTGTCAGTCACTCTATGCAGCACAGGACTGAAACCACCAGGTACAGAGTGAATCAGAAGACAGTTTTGTTAGCTACGACAGACATACACAGAGTCTAGCGCTGTCACCTGTGGAGATACACCGAGGTATACTGAGGAACGCTGACGGCCGCTGTCAAGAGTTGTCCTGTAGGAGACTGAGGGAGATGTAACTGCAGCAGTCCAGACTATCCCAGAGCAGACAATTTCATGACCGTCTGCAAACTTCGTTGTGTAGTAGCCATCAGAACACTTCGCAGTGGTGCCACATCTTTTTTTTTTTTTTACAAGCCTGAACCTAAAAATCCTTAAACTTTTAAGAAGTTTAAATGTGAGGTTCCAAATTGAGAAAGCTTGAGTCTAGATCCAAGCTAACAGCTTTGCCTGTTTCTCTGTTTCCAAATCTGAACATATGTATTACATTGAATACAGAATTTTCTATTTCTGTCTAAAGAATGTACAAGCCTACAGGTAAAAGTAGTTGTACATTTTGTAAAGTCATTTCCTCGTGACTTTCCTGTCAATGAGTATACATCACGCGCCATCACGTATTCCCCATATAGACATATATATTTATCTGAATTATAGAAAAGACTAAAACTGAGCTATGCCGAAGAGTGAGGGCCTCAAGTGAATCATTAAATGAAATGGAACATTTGCTGTAGATGTGAGCTACTGAGCAAAATGTTCTTTGTGAACATATTCAAGTTCTCAGAATCAACAGTGTTTCATTTCCTGTTTATAACAAAGAAGTCGAGAGTTGGACAAATGGAATAAACTTTTAAAGTTACCTCCAAACAGGAAGATCCCGTGCAGCTGCTGCCGCTTTCCTCCTCAGTTGCTGCCTTTGACTCTAACACAGCTGCACTCTAACAGGTCCAGCGTATTACTGGCCCCGTGCTTTCAGAATCACAAAACTCTGTCACGTCACAGAGCCAGAAAATGATGGTTTTTGAAATAATACAGCTGCCTCAGCCCGCACAGTGGAAGTGTGCGACATGTCCATCCAGTAGTTCAGTTCATTTCAGATGAAAATGTCCTTCTCCTTACTGACTTCAGTTGTGAGCTTACAGAAAGGCTGGCTGGATTATCATATTTTAACCCCTCAGAACTGTCCCAATATTTACAATTCTTAAGCATTTAACAAGCTCTCTAATACATTTGCATGGAAATTCAAAAAAGAGGAAAAAAAAAGTCTTTAAAAAATGACTTCACAGAAAGGTCTACAGTAGCATCTTTTTTACATCAACAAATTTTTCCAGAGCCCGAGCTGTATAAGCTGAAATCCAAAACCTGGCAACTGCAGCTGATGGTGAAATGCCAGATCACATGCATTAAAACCATAAAGGATTGGTTCTGAAAGTCAAGATCAAACGACATAGTCTTCAGCTTAGAGGGGGGGAAAATTGACTGCACTTCAAAAGCACGCTGGTGGAATATATTGCAGTAGGAGCCTGAGAAAATGAATCCATGTATTGGAAGGAAGGAAGGAAGGATGAAATTTTCTGGGACATCTGAGTCCCCTCCAGTGAGACAACAGGTTGCATGGCATAAGCACACTGCACTTTCCCCTCTGGAGAGCATGTTCACCCTGGGGCTTTTTTCCCTTACAAGCAGCAAGTGACTGTCAAGACAGGTCGGGGATAAGGTTCACAAGATGTTCAGCGCAGGCTTCCAGCTTACAGACAAAGGAGAGGTTGCCAGCTGCAGAATGGCATCTTCAAGCCACCTCCGATCCCATGGCGCAGCTAAGGAAAGCATGCTTGTTCTGATTTGGAAGGGTTTGGTAAACAATGGATGTATTGAATTATTTAAGTACAAAATAACATTTCAGAATTAAATCTGAAGAGGCATTGCAACAACCCAGTGCCATTCTGTCAACACGTTGGTGCTTGCCTCCTGGAAAGCGGGTAGCGGTTCTGCATCTGATGCCCGTGACGTCTGCCGTCCATGAGGAAGGTTAAGTAAATAAATGCTAAATGTAAATAACAGAATCTCCAACAACACGTTGAGCCAGGACCTGCCAGACGTGGCCTAAGTAGGAAACACGGGGAGAGGGCTACATTTGAAACCATATCCATCGCTCTGTGGCTTTTATTTTATTGTAATTCTACATTTTATTCTCAAGTAAGTCTGGCTGATGGGTAATGATGTTTCTGCTATGTTAGCAGAAGTGCTATTTTTAAATCGCTCTGCACCTGGCAATAATGTATTGCAAATACAGAGGAGGTTTTGCTCCTCTGTAGCAAAAGGATTTGCCAGATGGGCTTTCCTAATAAATTGTGTCTGATAAAAGGACGAGAAGGTTATTTAAACAAAAAGATTTTAGCTATGCCATTACATTTAGAACAGACTGAGGATTTGGCCAGTAGATAAATTAAGGGAAACATAGTGAATAGACGCGGTATTCTTTGGACGATGGCTTCTCTGGAAGGGAAGGCATGGGTGGCTAAACGAAAAAAAACCAAAAAAGGCACACACAAAATTAATGATCTAAATAATAATATAGAAATGGGGTCAGACCAAAGATCAGCTTGCCCAGAAGTGCTGTCCCACAGTTCCTGCTAGAGAGCATCCTGCTCCCGTGCCTCCGGTACGTGCCTTGCAACCTGCCGTACCCGTCACAGGAGTGAGGAGCGGCCGTGGTCCGGGGCAGGCAGGTGCTCAGCGCTTCCTCCGGGGACCTGGAGAGATGTGAGCATGGCACATGGGCCTCATTTGCTCTGTCTGACTAACCTCGTCGGTGAGCTGCAGCACCAAGGCAGGAGGAGAAGCCGTGCTGGGTACCAGTATTATTTCAACTTGCATTTCATAGAAAATTATCATCCCTGCTTCTTTTTTTTTTTTTTTATGAGAAGGACCTTCTCTGCCTAATTACAGAAAGGCTTCCAGGCTGTGGATCTTAATCTGGCAATTTGAAGCCGTGAGTTAAACACATAAAATCATTCTCGGTTGTGGCTTTCACACCAAAGGTCTCACTGATCTCAGTAGGCTTCGGATCAGACGTTGAAGAGCAGAAGATTAGTAGTGCTGGTCACACGGAGGGTCCTTCTGGCACGGTGTGCTCCCTGTGGCTGTGGCCTCTAGCAGAGGCATAGGAGAGGTGTAAATACATGAAAAATATCAAGATAAATACAGAGATTCTCCCCTAAATACTTCCTCCTGGGAACTGCAGCATAAGCAATTGATGACACAGAATTTGTGTCTTTCTAAAATACTCCCAAGACTTTTTAAAACACGTGGCTTTTTAGCATCTGGATAAAAAGCCCAGTGACGTCAGTTTTAATTACAATAACGTCTCACTTTTGTAAAACACTCCTGCCCTTCGAATTTTTACCCTGGAATATTTTGCAGGAATATTTGAAATCATGATTTCTGTCATTTTTCTCTTTATTCATGGAGCCACCTACTAGAATTCTATGTCTTTCTGAATATTATGTCTTAGTTTTTCCCTTTTAAATTTTTTTTCTCATTATTGGTTGGACTCAATGATCTCCAGTGGTCCCTTCCAACCCCTAACATTCTATGATTCCATTATTATTATTATTGTTGTTATTATTATTACATTGATTGCTTCAGGCACTGATCACTTATAAAACAAACAGCTCTTTCAACCAGAAAATCTCTAGATCAATCTGAGGTCAAGTTTTATGGAACGAGGAGATTTGCAACAGCATGTGACTGTGGGCTGTGATATACAGTGGAATGTTGCTCTGATATACGGTGACACTGAATTGTTTTTTATGGTGATTTAACATTGAAACCTTATTATCCTGCGAGCTTAAAGTTCTATTTAGAAAAGAATCTGTCAGCAATAAAAGCAATGACTTTCACAGAGAAGGAAGACTGTCGCCTCATCACAGCTTCATAAAGAGGCTTTAATGACGGAGCTTCTGTTTAAGGACAGAATCAGAAGCCAAGCCAGGAGATAACGAAACGTTAGAAAAAAGGAACACTGAGTGGTAGATAAGCTCACACCAAACGAAAGAAATTAAGATCAGAGTAGTCTTCTCAATTTTTGGTTAGTTTTTCTCCTGGTTATCTTCCATTTAGCACACAGTTTAAGCACAAACATAAATACAAGTTCAACTGCTTTTATAACAAGGGATGGATTGGAATGATCTTCCCAGATCTCAGCTTTGGAGAAGGCGACACAGACGAGCACTGGTGGTTATTCCTCAAGGCAGAGTTTAGAAGCTCCACTCTGAATTTACTGAAACTAGGTTATTTTTCAAGTTTTGAAAATGAATGCTTAACTGTAAATTCTCTCTATTTACAGGACGTAATTAACAGGATTGGACATAAGGTGAAGTGGAATTATATCAGTACGGAAAATAACACTTTGACAGACAAACTGTATCTTGTACAGATAAAAAATAACTTTAAAGATTAACTAAAGTCCATATTGGTTTTTTGGTCTGGCTGTTGTGATTTCAATGCCAATTTATTTGATTTACCATTTTGTTAAAGAAAGAGTTGAAATTAGTCCGTGGTTTGCCCGTAACTCAGTTGTAACCAAAGATAGCTGAACTGGAGGAGTTTGCTTCCTAGCTGGCCACCTGGATATACAAGTTCACTTAGAGTTGGAAGTGGCATTCTCAGGTCACAGCAGTGTGGATGTGCCAGAGCTCAGACTGGACATGATCCCAGGAAGACAGGCACGGGCTGAGTACGCCTAAGTCACGCTGATGGAGCAGTGGAAAGGCAAGCTCTGAAGAAGCGATGTTGTTCTTTTTCCAAAGGCCATAAATAACACTTGGAGTGCATTGTATTGTAATGACTTGCGATAACTTATTTTCCTATAGCAGAAGATGTCCTCGATGATACGATTGTCAAAGCGTCTCTAAGAATATGCTGCCATCGACTCACTGGCTGTTGGATAAAGGACGGGATTGGACTTAGTATAACCTCCTGCTTATTTAACTCAGTTTCATATTGCTTCTTCATAGCATGTTTTCATATTTCATGTCTTATCCAAACACTTACTTTAGCGAGCTGACAAACAGCACTTCCTCTCCTGCATTTCCCAGTATATTTTCTTTGTTTTCCAGGATCCTAAGTATTTCAAGTCACAGAAGACTGGGAGAGGCCAATTAAAAGAAGGCTGGAGAGAGACCCATCAGCCAATTATGTGTTCCTACAAACTTGTGACTGTGAAATTTGAAGTTTGGGGACTTCAAACCAGAGTAGAGCAATTTGTACACAAGGTCAGTGAAACGGGAGCTGTTTCTTACCCTTCACATAAGCAGAACTTGAGCGCTACCCGGCACAGGAATGTAGCTATGGCTGTGCAGGAGCTGGGGAGCTCAGATGAATCTGCTTGCAGACCATTCTCAAGGTCCAAAAGATCTGGAGCAGAGCCAAAGAGTTCACGTTTGGGTATAAACTTGACAAAGCCTGGAGCTGCTCAGGTCTAAGGTTGAGAAAAACAATAACATTTTCAGTACTGTGATAAATATATGAGCTAAAGTATTTATGAGTATACATGAGTCCTGTACATGCAGCAACAATGTGCAGAACTTCTGGAAAGTTTTCCAGTCGGTCTGCTAAAAAATTCATTTATGAATGGCACAACAGCCAAATGATGATAATTTTCAGCATGTTGACCTTCCACATTTAAAAAACTAAAAAGGAAAAAGAAGAGTTCCAGAACATCTAATTGCCTAAAGATTACTGGATTCTCTGCACATTCCCAAATGGCTTCCCATTTATAAAGCCACGCTACTGTGATCCAGTGTTGGCAATACATCCACTTCAAGTGGGAGGTTGGACTCCAAGACCTTCAGAGCGGTGTGTCAGACTCTCTAGGGCATGTCTTTAGACACAAAACTGTCAGAATACTTTTCACTTTAAACCATGTTGAAAGACAACAGTGTTACTTTTCTAAAATGTTTGTTGCTGCGGAAGTATTTGACCTTTCCCTTGTCTCGCAGGTGGTCAGAGATATACTATTGATCGGTCACCGGCAGGCTTTTGCCTGGGTTGATGAGTGGTACGGTAAGTAGTCTCCAAATTCAGCCCGTTTTAAAGGGCTTATGCAAAGCTTATGACAATTAATGACAGATTTCCAGTTGCTTTCATGGATCATCAGGTTCTAGTAGA
>JAVSBS010017023.1:77881-101457 GCA_033124195.1 Coracias cyanogaster
CTGGAACATACGGAGCTCCTTTGCAGCAGGTTCTTTGTTAGCAGAGCAGGCTGTATTTTGGGCAGTCAGTGGGCAGCGCACAGCTGATGCCTTTACACCCCATACATCTCAGCGTACACGCGTCAGTCCTGTCACCCTGCCTTGTAGGCAGATAGAGGCTGCCCCTGCCAAGAGTCATCTATATGGAGAACCGTGTGCAGGTTTGACTCAAGCTTCTTATTAAGCCTGCATTAGCATGCACTCTTTTCCATACTGCCAGCTCCTAAGGCCTCTGATCCAACACAATTCCAGCTTTTTGGGAAAGTTTTAAACTGCTCATATGAATTGCAGTAGAGATGGAGCTCTCCCATCCTGATAGCCTCCTGCGTCTGATTCCACAGTACTTGCAAAGCTGCTCTGAATCCCTGAGGCCGCTGCAGGAGTGGGCACTTCTGACGGCACAGAGTTTGCTTAATATCCAACCAGGCAGTTACAGTTCATAAAATCACCTCTTTGTTTGTGCTTTTTACAAGTATTTTCAGTAAGATGTATCCATAATCATAGATACTTGGAGAACAGTTTCAAGACATTCCTGTAACATACAATAGGAATTTGGAAGTAACGTAGAATGTTTAATTAGACTCTCCTTAAGCTTCAGGAAGCCCCACTGGGGGCATTCCATGGGTAAAATTGGCACCTGTCTTTGATCAAACCTCAGAAACATTCTGCATTGCTTCGAAACAGTCAATCAGCCCAGCTGGTGCAAACACACACGTCTCCAGTGGCTTCATAAACCTCCATCATTTTACACCAGAATCTAACAACAAACTCAGTGTGCTGGTTTTTTTTAAATATAAAAAATCTGCTTTTGAAATCACAGTGTTCTTATAAATTTAATACTGCCTGAAAATCTTGTGCTGTAATGATCATAAAAATACTGAAATCTACTAAAAATACCTTCTATTTTCAGATATCCGTAAACTAGTAAGACAACTTTGTATCCAGTGAGAAAGAGCTCTTAAGAGAAATTTTTTCCCCTTTTTTACCTGAAATATAGTGATCTGTTATTTTCCGTGCACAAAGTCAGGGAAACTGATGCCTTTATTTAAAGAAGACTGGCTTCGTGTGGAACTGGAGCCCACAGATTTGCCCCACATCTACCCAAAATAGCTCTTAAAGTGAGACATAAAGAAACGTTACTGGGAAGCTGGGATTGATAGTGATAACAAGTGAGTGGTCATGAAGTTAAAGACACAAAAGAGGTTTAGCTCAAAAACATTTAACCACAGATTTTCCCATCTTAACACTGAATGAACCTGTCAAAAATACTCTTTCCAGAAATGAAACATTGTGATACACAATTATCCTGTGGATTTTTACTGTCGTAGTGAGTCTTTTTACTAAATAATAGAGTATGCTTTTAGAACTTCCTTGTCAGGCTAAAAACCTGGGTTTACTACAATAAGTGTGAATGAAGGCTAAGGGTATAGCAAGATCTATAAAGAAAGGAAAGTGCGGGAGGTTAGTTCAGGTAACTGTGCTGCCCGCAGCCCTCACACCACTGAGGTGCAGCAGTTGGTGAGACTCGCTGCCCGGACACGGAGCATTTTGTTATCCAGAGTGAGATCCGAGTTGCATCCATCCTGTTAGTTTGATACCTATGGTCTGTAAAACTGCAGTCCTGCTCCTGACATGTTCATGTGTGTAAGGATAGGATATAACATATACATGTGAATCAAATAATCAGTGTAATAAGATCAGTTATTAAACAGCATGTTCTGTGATGGATATGACTGGTTACTGTTATTGATACTGTGAGTGAATGTGTCTTGTCATTAAATTCACCAAACTGCATTTGGTTTTATTATTAAGGAAATCTGTTTTCACGGTGTTATTTACTAACAAAGAGCATGTTCTGTGCTTGGCAAAGCGCATCCTCAGCATGTTACTGCCATGGCTTGTGAGCTTGTTTGCAATTCCAGATAACGGTAAAAGGGAAAGATTAAAAGAGTACCAGTTAGCGGTATTCCATGTTTCCTTTTGATCAAAATTCCAGACTGCAGTTCATCTTCACTGATGAAGTATTACACTGTGCTACTAACAGCCAAAGTTGTATCTCTCCTGAAAAGCTGCCTCCTGAAATGCAGCGAGAGCCTCACGTCACACAACAAGGAGTGGTGTGAGAAAAAAATCACAAATCCAAGTGGCACAGAAGGAACTTGAGCAAAGTGATGGCCTCGAGAGCAAAACCACCGCATGCGTTACCACAAAGGGGACGCATTGCAAGAGTATTGTGGTAGTGAAATGCTGGTTAAGTTTTCTGCGTAAAAAGTTCATGGCTATTTTAATGAAGCGCTGAAGTTAATCAAACCGTTGTAAAGAACAGACCAAAATGGTGACAACCTTCCCGTTCACGTCCCCCTTACTCCCAAGGAGGTTTACTGAAAGCTTGGGAATACTCAGATGAGTAAGGTCACAAGCCAACTAACTGGATTCTTTATGTTTTTATGGGAAGTGTGGTTTATGACAAATCTTTTTAAAATCTGGAATAATTGCTCAGAGTTGCAGAGCAAACACCTAACAGGTTACGCACCAGTCTGACAACACCAGGCGTGCCTAGACAATGATAAATGATCCTACCAGTAAAATCAGCCTGATTTGCAGAATATTTCTAATTTCTTACGATTCATTAAATTGCTTGAGGCTACAAAACTGTTAACACGTTCAGTATTCATTCACTTACCGGAATAATTGTTAATTTCTGGAATCTGAGCTGATGTGTGTTCTAACACTAAGAGTGCTTGCTGGTTGTGAGATGTTCTATGCAAACATAATGTAAAATCTTTTTGAAAGGGCCTGGAAAGGTAAGTAAATATTTATAATATTTCTGTATCTATCCTTTATTCCAAGGGATCTTCTAAAACGTTTTTAGAAGATCCTGGCCTTTGCCAAGGCCTGCACTTCAATACTTTTTGCCTACCTTACGTTACACGGACACTCCTAAACAATTTCCACTCCTTCCTGTTCTCTGACTCCCTTTGACTTAACCTTCACACCTTCCTTGGCTGATATAACTACCTTTATGAATCAATTTTCATAAAGCTAGTTGCTCCATGCTTTTTTAAAAATCCTTTTTTGGCTTCTGCTGAAAAGACTATGCGTTCCTAGAGCCTTCTCCTTAGAAAAAAAACATGAAGTTTGCACTGAATCAATGGAAAATGCCAACAATTTTGAACTCTTTACAGATATGACTATGGATGATGTTCGAGAATACGAGAAAAATATGCATGAAAAAACCAACATTAAAGTTTGCAACCAACATTCATCTACTGTGGATGAAATAGAGAGCCATGCCAAAGCAAGAGTATGTCACGTTTTAAAACATATTGCCCATCCTCAGCTAATAGACCTGCACAGAGCAGAGAAGAACAACCAACCAATCTTGCTGACCAGTCAGAGGAGTTCTGGGGAGGTTTTGCTTCAGTAGGAACAGAATCTTTCTCCGTGAAGTGCAGTCTCACCTTTCATTTGCACTGTAAACTGCCACTGATGTAAGAAAGGGTGGGGTTGGGCTCACAGACAACTCCCTGTCTTCCAGGAGAACACAGCTCTCAAATTTCAGCGAAATGCACAAAGAGGAAGTTAAAGAGGAGTTTTACTTTCTATTATTTGAATAGTTTAAAAATGCAGGAGTTCGGAGTGCTTCAGTCAAAAAGCCGGGAACATGGGGAGTGGAAAATTTCTACGGAATGGATAAAATAGTTTGTTTCACCAAGGAAAAAAAAAAAAGCTAATGAATTATTCACTCTTTTCAAACTAATTTTCATGTTGTCATTGAATAGCTACCAACAAGGTGAGAAGTATTTTTGGAAGTAACAGCAGTTTGTGGAGAAGGGCAAGTTTCTGTGTAGGTTCTTTGATTCAGATTCTGGAAATTTCATAAAGTGTTTAAGTTCCTAATTTGGGCACCTCAAGTAGAGGCCTAAAATTAGAAACTATTACTCTCTGTAAATAGAAAAGACGCCGTGATATTTGCTTTTGAAATGTTATTATTCCTTTATTTCTACTAACTGAGCTGTAGAACTCAGTGATAATTTTACTCATATAAGGAGTGTGGGGCCAGGCCTGAAGGACCTGAAGTCTTCCCTTTTTCTTACTCAGTAAAAACTGGCACCAGCCTGAGCAGATGTTGTCTAAGAAAGAACCAGTAATTTGTTTGTAACACAGCAGCTCTGTTGACATCAAGGTTACTCCTTAGCTGAGCTGTAAACTGAGAATCAGTTCTGACTTTGGCTCTACACTTTGGGATTTGGCTTTGAAGGAAGTCTGCCATCCTTAGCTCCCACTTGGAAAAATTGCCATTGAGGTCAGAGCAGAATTTGTCATCCATGAAAAAAAAAACCAAAGAGACTCTGAGCCATCTTAGCTCCGGGTAAGGACGTGTTTTACTTGAGTGTGTATCAGAACAGAAGGGAATTTCAAGCAAGTATCAGCTGAAAAGCAAAAGCCAGCTGAAGGGATAGTATTTCATGTCTGAATTTAAAATGGCCAGTAAAATGAGAAATCTTCCTGTCCTCTTCCACTTTCATTTACCCAAGACAGCTTTTGTTTCCCAGTGTACCGGAGTCCTCAGTCGAAAATAGCTGAAATGAACGCCTGGGCTCCCTTTGATGTCAGGGCGCTTTTAAACCCTTTGAGTTCAGAAACACTGAACACACTGTTAGAGGGTGTGAAGCAAAATGCAGATCAGCAAAGCAGGTTCAGATCTATCTCCAGCACAAGGAGGTGCCGTTCCTCTGAGACCATCTGTTTGTTTCCACCACTTATCTCAGATTTGAAAACAGCTCAGTCCTCACTCCTAATAACTGGCCAGTAGGCTGAAAAGGTCCCTGGAATGTCGGCTGCAGGGGAGAGCGAAGGCAGCTGGCAACACGCAGGCTTTTGTTTATTTAAAATGATGCTGTAATACAACATAAAGCTGCTTCTACATAACTTTTGCAGCCAAGGCTACAGATGCATGCAGCTGGGTAGTATTAAAAATTCCTGATGTACTGAAAGTATAGTTTTGGTCATACATATATGTCCTTGTTTGAGTTAGAAGTAATTCTGTTCAGTGCTTTTCCTGCTCAGCACCGTGCTCAGACATCCATGTATGCAGGAATTTTACACTGCTTAAAATGTAGTGGTTTTATATCTGGGGTTTTTTGGAGCTTTCAGAGCTCAAAGAATCTATAAAAAGCCTTAATGAAATACTTCAAATTTACAAATTTCACATGGTGTTCAGTGAAAACCGTAACATTTATTTCAATTGGCTCTGTGGACATCTTGCAGGCAGTGTAGACATGAAGCGGCAGATTTCGGAAGTGTCTTGCAGATTTTTCGCTCAGTTTAAGCAGATGTCTTTGGTTTGGGGTTTTATGGAAGAAGTTTTGCCCGGCTCAGCTCAGAGCACAGCTCTGCTGGGACCGCTCTGCCCTCTTGTGGGTTCCTGCAGCGCTGTGACATGTTTCTCACCTGCATGAGAAGACTTCCACTGCTTCTGGGGACCCCATTTCCCATTCCAAAGTGGTTTTAACTTCCCATCTCATTTTGCCTCTGTTTTGCAGGCAGTTAAGCAGTGGATTACAGTGGATTTAAAAATGTGGCCATAAATGTTTAAGTACACATTCTGGATGGAAAAGTTGGGAAGCGTGTTGTGGCTTTATCCAGTGAGAGGGAATTCTTTAGGCTTTATTAGTAGAGAAGCAAAACGGCCTGAGCTACGTGCAGGCAGCTGCGACGAGAAGGCAGTGGAAGCTGTGCATGGGGAGAGAGACTTTTTCATCCCTTCATAATTATAGTTGGCAAACAAACCAATGACCACTCTTTACCCGTTCATGCTCATAATCTAAATTAAAAATAACAAAACTCCTATCCGTTTTATTTTGTTTGAAGTTCTGAAAAGTTCTACTTGCTGACTGTATCCAAATGTGCCTTTAATTGCCTGTGAAATAGCTTGATTTTTCCAGCAGTTACAGAGGTAGCAATCTATTCAGTTCAGACCCAGGCAGAAGAAGAACCATTAATATGTGATTAATGTAAATAACTTCGTTTCCTTTATGTTGGCTGGTTATTGTACTCTGATCAATGCACACAGTAGGAAGGCATTCATGTGGAGAATCACTTGATGATATGCATGATAAGCAGCCGATCCCCGAGTTAGAATTTGGATGGAAGTAGTTTAACAGAGTTAATGAAATGGATTAACGGAAATATTCTAACATGCCTTTATTTTTCTTTTCTTCTTGTTGAAGACATGACAATGGATGAAGTCCGAGAGTTTGAACGAGCAACTCAGGAAGCTACCAACAAGAAGATTGGGATTTTCCCACCTGCAATATCTATCTCTAACATTTCCATGCCTTCATCAACCCGCAGTGCTCCATCTAGTGCTCCATCAACTCCTCTCTCCACAGATGCCCCTGAATTCCTAACAGTTCCCAAAGACCGGCCTCGGAAAAAGTCTGCTCCAGAAACTCTCACTCTTCCAGATCCAGCTAAAAAAGCCCTTTAAATTAACCCAGCATGTTTCCTCCTGATAAGCCATGTCTACCACAGCAAGAGTCACGTAATTCAATTTCTACAAAGGTCATGGTGGTTTGTTGGTCGTTTTTTTTTTTCTTAAAATAATCCTACTGGTGTGGAAAGATTACTTCTTTCCTCAGACTTGCTCCTTAAAACCTTCAGAGCAGTGCATGCAAGAGAACATAGTTTATATATTCCTAAAGTAGTGTTTCAAGCCATATGGTGCATCTTACTGGCATACATTGAAATAGTCTGAGGGGAACCCAGTAAAAGAAAATAAATCTTTCTGTAGCAGTATTCTACCTACAAATCCTCACCTAGGTCATAGCATTTATAAATAGGAGTAGATATTAAGTAAAGCTACCAAGGACTTCTGAGGCAAATTAATGCCAACTAGAATGCAGGGTTAACAGGAAAAAACCCTCCCGATTTCTTCTTTTATAGCTGATTTTAAAATCCTTCCTACTCTCAGGCTTCTCCTGTGCGTTCATAAACCTTTGACCTGTAACTCATTGTACTTGAACACCAACAGCAATCACTCAGATCCGCATCTTGCTTAAAATTACTCAGGATTCGGGGCCTAGCTCACAAACACAAAACTTTTCAAATCTAAAATCTCACTGTATGGAAGCCCCAGTTGTAATTAATTATACTGACTTTGAGGCCATTGAGCTATTTCTATCTTGCACAGAATTTGTAAAAGAAACCACCTATTTCTTGTAGATACTGTATTTTAATAGCTCTTCCCTGTCCTTTTGTGATCTCTTAAGTCTGTATTGGTGTTCATCAATGGTGTTCCATGTGTAAGATTGAAAAAAAAAAGCAGCTAAATGGAGCCAGTTGAGAAGCAAAACCAATGAATTCTGTCTGTTCCTCACTGGAAGAAGAGTGGTAGTTACGCTGTAAGACCCTGAATGTAAAGGAAAGGAAATATGAGACTCTTTCTTTCCTGCCTCGCATCTTTCCTAAACAGCACAATCTCTTCTAACAGAAAGCTGGTTCCAGGCTTTGCCACCGCCTAGGGAAGGGGTGAATAAAATCAGGCACTTGTAAAAGCAAACGAATCGTGGGGCTGCTCAGTCCCGTGTAGGGTGACGTAAGGAAGCAGAAGTGCTCTTCCTGGCCTGCATGTGATGAAATCACTCTTCAATCTCAGGAATTAAAAGGATGTTTCCCAGTAGGGAAGTGTAGATTGTGGAAGGAGGCAAAAAATAAATGGCAGAAGCGGCCTCTTCCTTCCTTTTCCAAATGTCAGCTCAGTGAGAAACTTTCCCCGCTGACCCCCATCTGGGGTCCTTTCTTCTCTTTGGCACAAATTGCAGTTCAATGATCGCTGTCGGTATCTGTCTGTTGGTAGCTGTAGCAGCCCTTAAGAAGCTGGTGTTTGATTCCGGTGAGTGACAGCTGTCACCTGAATCGTATGATCAGAGCGGGTGATGTTTTGTACCACCGGTCACATGGTGCATGGATGAAAAAAAAGAGAGTCCTCCAGAGCTGAACTCTCACTGAATATTGAACAATCCGTTTGTGCCATCTCCTCAGCACAGCGCTGTGATGTGACTGGCTTCAGTGCACTGAACTTCTCCATAGCTGCAGATCCAGTAGAAGTTATGTCGAATCTGCGATATTTATGGGGTAGCTTTAGTAGCAGGAGAAGTAATTCCACTGCCAACCTGCACTGAAAACAAGTGTATATTTGTTCGATAGTTGAAATCCTGTAGCTAGCAGAACCTGGGAGCGCTTTGTAGGTTACTTGTGGTCTGACTTCGTGCATTCTCCCTCTTACTCTCCATAGTTTGCTTTGCTTTTCTTCTCAGAACTAGTAATTTTGTGTGATCAGTAAACTAATGGTGATTTTTTTTTTGTTTAAAAAGAAGCCGCTGTAACGATGCCAACAAAACTTTCTACATCAGTTTATTATTTCAGCTTAAAAAGTGTGTGGATTCTATATTCATAACTCTAACTGGTCTGATATTATTATTTATTTAGTAGCAAGATTGGAACATTGGCGGAGAAGGGAAACCTTTGAAAACATCAAGCATTGTTTGGTGTTTTTCCATTCCCTGAGTTTGACCCCTATGGGAATAGTTTAGGTCTGCTCTACCTGAAAGTCTTATTTTTCAATGAATTTTTTCTTTGTCAAAGAAAACTTTGCTCAGCTCTAGTCAGAATGTCCTTGTGCTTACATGTTACTGGTTCTATATGTTTTGGCCTCTGGGTTTGACACATTATTAGACCGAAGCAGACATACCCTGATTCATATTGGACTGATTGATTTCCAATCCCACATGGATACATTGATTATCACATTAAGCAGGTCTGGGGATGAGGCATGTAGGAAAATTATTAAGATACCCAAATAAGCCGCATCTTAATAGCTGCATGACAGAGAGGTAGGAGAAAAACTCTGATCGTGTCATCGAAAAAATGCCAGACTGCTTGAGCTGTGTCTCCGTCTGCCTGCGCTGCTGCTGCAGCCCTTCCACGGAGCAGTGCTGGTCTTGTACCGCATTTATTGACTGAACAGCCCAGAATCACCCTTGGCCACAACAAGGATCACGATCAGCCACGTTGCCTCCGTGTTGCTCCCTAATGAAGGCAAATAAAAAGATGTGTAATGTTGCATCGCTTTGGAGAAGCAATACCCCAGGCTCTTCATTGCCTAAGGACCCTTTGCTGTTCCTGCTTCCCCCACCAGTCATCACCCACTGGGGCAACACGATCTTCAAATATCCGCTGTTTGGTTGGTTTTTGTTTGTTTGTTAAAGTAGGATAATTTTCTCTAGAATATTCCCAGCAAACACTCAAACCCAGAGAAAATTCAATGAAAAGGAAGGTCAATACTTCAGTGTAATGTCTCGATGCAAAAGGGTTGTTTTCATTAATTATTTTTTTTCACAGCACTTTCTGTTGTATTTTCAGACAGGCTTATTGGGAGAAAAATAGAATTTTGCAGGTGTTCATCACTTCTTTTGCAACAACAAATGATGTGATTTGTTTAGTGAGTCCGTCTTTCGAGTCCAGTGCCACGGAGCAAAGCTGAAGGGGCACAGCAGCCGTGCTCCTGGGCTCTGCCAGGGCTTGACAAGGAATTCTTCGTCAAGGAGAATACAGTTCGGAGCAAAGAACGTGATCAGTTTGTCTGGGTTTCTGTTAAAACCTCCCAGCTTTGCTCGCACTTTTCAGTCATTACAAAATAACTGGTAATTCATTGCAACCTTTAGAAGGGTAGATCTCCTAATAAGTTAAAAAAGGGAGGTGTCCAACAAGACTATGAGGAGCAGCACATTCCTGGAACACATACTTAATAGGATCTCTTATGAATGTAGTGGTTAATTTTGTAAATGACTGGATAAATCCTATGGAAAGAAACTATCTGACCTTATTCTTTGGCTTTTTTGATTATTCTGGAAGGTGATTTTGTGACATCTAGTAGCCAACTTGCATTAATTGCTGCTGTAGATTTTGAAATGGAAATACTTGTTCCTTGAATTTAGTTTGTAACAAGACCGCTGTATTTTGTTAAAACGGCTTTGAAGCTTGCTGCACTATAACTTCAAAATAATGTGCTATCATTTGAAATAAGCCAAATGTATATATGCTTTTTATGAATTAGTGAGTGCAGTAAGAGAGAACTCACGATCTTGTCAATAGCAGCTTTTCTGTTTCCATTGTTTGGACTTGGTTTTATATGTGTAAGTAAAAATTGCTAAATACGTCTAACAGCGTTTTGCTTTAAACGAACAGCATGGTCATTGAATTACAATCTCCTGTAGCTTTGTGGTGTCACTAAAACAGGTTTCATTGTTTTAGTTCATTTCTGTGATTCTGTGTGACTCCAAATGTCCAGTAATTCATTTCTTTGATTTAGAGCGATGATGGCTACATTAGGCAGTACATCACTGCCGTCAAAGAAGGACCAAGTTTTGAATGCTCTGCATGTTAAACAGTGCAGGGCTCAGAGGAGAATTTGCTTGTCATATTTCTTAGTCATATCACTTAGTTTCTGATTTTTCCAAGTTATTTATTATTTTTAATATTGTATTTTTCCCTTGCATTTTGTTGTAAATAAACTACCAACAATTATTCTTTACAATTGTGGCTACTTTCTTTTACAAGGTATCCTCTAGCAAGGAACACTCCCATTAACATTTCTACCCCCAGCTCTGCAAGTCACTTCCTCAAAATTAAATAGCACAAATAATTTGTTTTGTAAAGAAAATTTAAACTACTTACAACATCTCCTAGGTTTTGTTGTGCCTCAGCTTTTTAAAGATTTTAGCAGGGCAGGTGCCCCATCGGTCTGGTGTTAGCCCGTTCAGTTGTAAATAACCATTTGGTTGACAAGTTTTTCAGTAGGAAATCCAATTCTCTGTGCGGCAGCCCAGTGGTGCAGTAAATACTAGAGACCACTCAAAACCTCTCAGGCTTGTCTATAAGTCATTTCATTTTAGTCAACAGAAATTTCACATGTACAATTATTCTTTAGGCTTTTAAGTAGAGGTTTGCTCCAGAGAAATAAAGATTTATCTGCACCAGGAAACCGGTAGTCAGTTGTTTCAGCGTCAAAACGCTTCACAACAGTGTAGGACAGGACACAAGGAACAAACATAGGCCTGGAAAATATTTAAGGCAGAAATGACACGGTGCAAAAGGGACAGAAATGACAGAACCGTGTGTGGTCTCGGGCCTGCGGCAACTGCATCTCGGTGGCATCAGCGCACGAAGCCCCCATTGGGGTCAGCGTGCCGGGGCCACATCCTGCAGAGTGCCAGGACTTGGGCCAAGGCTTGGCCACCACGGTGAGGTTGTGACTGTGCATGAGGCAGGACGACAGCTGGAGCCTCCAGCAAGCGACGTGCCAGCGGCAAGACGCCAAAATGACAGCGCTGGCCACACGTCCCCCACCAGCCAACAGTGACACACCTAGTGATTGCGCCTGACCTGATGTGGTGGTGGTTGGGTTTGACTTGGTTTTTACAGTGCGGGCTTGTATTGCTGGGGCCTCATGAAAGTTTCCACGCAAACAAACTACGAACGCATGTGAACGCATCATAAATTGGTTAAAACCCTGAACCTGATCCTACTGCTATTAAAATGTGTGGAGTTGGGCTGCGCTCCTGCAGGGGGAAAAAGAATTCCACCCTTATTCTATAAAAATGGGACATCTCATTTTGTAGAAATACACTTAATTAAAGTAGTCTTAAAAGCAGACGTGTTTTATTGCGTAGATGCAAAAAATAAACCTTTTATCTGCTGTCCTGGTGCTAAACTGCCTATAAATGACAGCCCAGCCCCGCGGCATGGATGGCAGGACGCACCGCGCCAAGGGCCGTGGAAACGATCTGATTAATATTATGCACAAAATCCTCTGGCAATCGCGAAGGCCGCTGGCTGTCCCGCGGTAACGGCCTCCTGAAAAATCAACGGCGTCGTATTTTCCCGTCCTCCGCCAAACGGCGGCTGGCGAAGCCTCCCCGCGCCCGCGGGGGAAGAGGCGAGGCCGGCAGGCCCGGGTTGGCAGAGCACAGCCTCACGACAGTATTGCACCAAGTCGCGACACGACGCTTCCCCATCGCGGGCGCTGCCGGAAACTCTCGAGCGGCCTCGGCCGTTTCCGCCCGGCGCGTGCGCGGTGCGGCGAAGCTCTCGCGAGAGGTGGAGCCCCGCGAAGATGGCGGCCCTGTGCGAGAGCTTCACGCTGTGCGGGCTGGGGCCCAGCGGCGGCGTCGGCCTCGGCGGCGGCCTCTTGGCGCTGGAGCCGGGCCCCGACCCCGACCACGTCCTGCTCACCGACCGCGGCAGGACGGCCACGCTCTTTAAGGTAACCGCCCAGCACAGCACAGCCCTGGCCGCGCGTCCTCGGGAGGCATCGCTGCTGCCGCCGGGCAGTCCCGGCCTGCGGGGTGGTCCCCGGGCAGGGCCGAGGCGGTGCCTGGGGGCCGCTTTCCCTCCCGCCCCGGCCCCGCCAGCCTGTGCCCGCTCCCCGTGCCCGCGGAGGCCGCCGTCCCCTGCCTGGAGGCGGAGCAGCGGGGGCCTGGCGCGCTGCCGCCGCCCGGCTGCCTTCGGGACGGCCCCGGCTCCGGGAGCCGCGGCTCCCGCCCCGCCCGGCCCCGCTCACCTGCGCTCTGCCGGCGGGGCGGGTCTCGGCTTAGGCGGTTGCTTGTGTGTTTCTGCTTTTGCTGATTCTTTCCCCGTTCCAACAAGCACTCCCATCCCGAAGCCGCGGGCTGCCTGGCGCTTCCCTGCAGGAGCCAGGGCGAGGGGCGTTTTGTCCGTGGCCAGGCTCGTGTCAGCTGCCTCCCTGGTGGCTGGAGGAGGAAAGGTTTTAGTTTGCGGCGCTTGGAAACTAAAAGTATGTTCTGGTATCTTTTATGAATTTCGATAGACCATAATAAGAAACTTTAGAGAAATATTTATGCGTGTATTTTTAATTGGCTTTCAGATTAACGGGGCTAGTGTCTTACTGGCTTCGCGGTGCAGCCTCCTCTGGGCTGGTGGGTCCCGCTGCCAGGACCTTACACAAGAACACAAATACCAGCGTAGCTCTAGGGTGAGGAGAGGGGCTTGAACACCTCCAGAGCAGCCAGAACGTAAATCGTGTGTAATGTGAGTTTAGACAGTGAAATCTGTTGCTCTTGGTCTCAATAACTTGCATTGAAATAGGAAGTGGAAAACAATTGGGTTCTGTAACTGTATTCATGTGTAAAAGTCGTGATTAAAAGTAGTATCTTGACTTTGGAAAAGCTGTGCCTCGTGCCCGTGCTTTGTAGCATAAACTCATCTGGCTATTACAGGTAGAGTTATTTCTTTTGTGGAAAGAAATAATTCATTTAATGTAGATTTATTTGGTGTTAAACTGAATTTTTTGATGTTAAAGCCAGAAACAGGAACACTCCAGTGGGAGTTCTGAGTGTAGCAGTTTCCAAACTTTAATCTTCTCATTCAGACCCGTGGCTACCTTGCTTTCTGTCCTGTCGTGAGAAATGTCTCCAGAGTGTACCGCGCCGTATTTTAATTGGAGTCTCTTTGTTCTGACTCTTCCAGATTTCAGATCAGAAGCCGCTGGGCTGTTGGTCAGTGAAACACGGACACATTATCACATGTCCAGTTGTATGCAACTTTGAAACTCATGAATATATCGCTGTTCATGATCACAAGGTGAGATCCTGTTCTTAAATGAAAAAAAAAAAAAAAGGGCTGTAGTGAGTCTTCGGAGTGATTGTAGATAGGGAAGAAGTCAGCTGTGCCGGGTCTTTGGCTAAATGTAAATGCGCGGAGCTCTCGGCACCCTCTTGCTGTTCAGGTCCTCCCTGCTCGGAGCGGACGGGGCTGTGCAGTTCTGCGGCTGCTCAGCATGTTCTTTTGTTAGCGACGTGCAGATCATCTGTGCTGAGCACCGGTTCTGCGGTGGCCTTTTAACAACCGCTGCACTCTCGGTGACGCGTGCCTCGCGTTCTCTGAGGGTCTGCTACTTCTGTTAGAGCTGCATGAGTATTGTACTGAAAGGGTTAAAATAGTTCATACCTGCTCCCTTGGTTTTCTGCTCACGTTTTACAGTTAAACGTTTCCTATTCGTCTACTTTGCTTGGCTCTTGCTGAACCTTTGGCTTTTTTTATTGTTGTTGATTAAATTCCTGACCTTTCAATTGTTGCCCTTGAAACGTTCTCTTCCAGATCAGGTCACCTGTATTAATTTGTCTCCACCACTTTGAGCTACTTTCATTTAGAATTCTGTATCTTTTTCCTTAACCTGACTCTTTCTTCCCAATTCAAGATTTCTGAGCTTGGTTCGTATTCCCCTTGTCTCTGCTTCGGCTTCTTCCCCTGCAAACTCCCCAGGTTACTGTGAATACCTGCTGTGTATTTTCCTCCTGTGCTCCAGTGATGTGCACGTGTTAGTTACATGCTGAGAACTCAAAATGTTACTGCTTTACTCTGCTTAAAAAACGGTGCTTCTCTTAAAGGTGTTAAGAATATGGAAGAACAAAGATATTAATTTGGACAAAGTATTTAAAGCAACGGTAAGTCTCTTCTGTATGTTTGGTTTTTTGTTAACGTTTTGAATCCTGGGGTGGGGGAAGAGATGCTAATTTTCGTAGTAGTCATAACATTGCATTTTAGTTGCCCACTGTCTTAACTGGTGCTTTGGGATGTTCTGGAATATTGCAAGACTGAGAGATTTGATCATCAGAGTATTACTCGTAACGTGATTCGTATCCCGAGTCCAAAGTTTCAGGGGACTTTAAAGATGGTGAATTATGTTCAGATACGGATTTTTTTTCTGTTCTGCTGGCAGATGTGGTAAACAACAGCTGGTGTTCTGCTGTCTAACAGTTGTTTGAACTCCTTACCCTCAGTTATGTTTTTTTTTCTGAAGCGATTCCAAAATGTGGTGCTCACAGGGACACTTGCTGGCTTTCCGTTATTTGCGATATTCACAGCATTTCAGAAAACAGGCAGCTACTAGGCCCACCTTATTAGGAATCTTACAGGTTCATCATTCTTGTCATTTATTGAAAGAACTTTAAAAAAAAAATCACAGATAATCACTTGGCTTTCAAGGTAATGTCCTAAAGAACATAGAAATTGTTTTTTTCTCTATAGCTTTCAGCTGACGTGTACAGGATACACTCGCTACCCAGTGGAGGGCCAGTGGTGCTCTTCAAAGGAGGCGGTGTTCGAACTTTAGATGTCCTTTTGGAAGCCCCACAACAAGAAATTGAAGATGTTATCTCTGACGAAGTCATCAAGTAAGTGACACAACTTTATGAAGCTTTCTTCTTGCTCAGAGGAATTGATGATAGAAGTTCCCTTTTTTGAGGGGTTCAGGGAGAAATCTGAAGCTCAAGGTCTTGGGATTGGGTGGTTTTTCCCAGCGCGTTGTTTTTAAAGCCTTGGAATTATTTATACAGCTACCCTAAAACCAAGAGGCTGCCTAAGGAACCGTGATCTGACTTTAGGAGTAGTCCTTGAATTTACAAGACGTTCATAGAGTTTTCTGGTTCTAGGTGGAGTGAAGCTTTTATGGAAGGTCACCAACCTGTCCTAATGTTCACCACTGAGAAAGTGAGTTGTTGAATATTTTTTTTTAAACTTTCATAGCAGCAAATCCAAGTGCTTTTTCTAAGCTCCGTTGCCTCTTTTATTAGATATTAAGAGCTTTTAGTGAAATCATTATCCCGACGTAATGAATATCCTATATACGTCTTGTTTCTGATCCAGCAGTTAAACTGAAGTTGTGTTGCTTTCAGGGCTGAGGAGCCTGGCTCTTAGAACTTCAGAGAACAATTCAGATTAAATACAGTAGATGATTGTGTGGCTTTTCGTTGCCCTCAAGTTCTTGCTCATTGTGAAGAACTTAAGTAGGATTTATGTTTTTAAAAAAATAATGGTGTGAATTTGTCTTACTCAAGTGCTTCCTCCTGTGAATTCATTTGTTTCATCAGAGTAGAAATTGCTTTATGTGTTTGAGTCTGCAAACTTAAAATTGGGCTATATGTCCTACAGAAAACACAAATTCCTGACTTTGCTTAACACTCAGAGTTAAGCAGTACTAATATCTGAAATTCTGTTACCTCTTTTGTGTAAATTAAAGGAAAACTTTTTCTTTTTTGTTTTAGGATGGGGAGTTTTTTGTCTACGTACAGAAACTTAAGATGAATAGTCTACACAAATATAAGCTTGAACAACAGGAATTATCTAAACCGCTGAGTTTCACAGCATATATAAAAAATCAAATAATCACACTTCTGTGTTTGTGTAAGTTATGTTTTCTAACGAGATGTGATAATAAAGCAAAGAATTGTATGGAAGGACATAAAAGATATTTATGAATTACTGCTTAATATTTTTAGCTCTTTAAACTTTCTAAAGCAGCAAGTGGTAGAAGGAGTAATTAAATCTTCCTGATACTTTAATGGCTGCAGAGGCTGACTTTTCCTAAATGTTATGGCTTGTACCTTACAGAACTTGTGCTAGCTGTACTTTTATTTTGCTGCTTTGCATCATAATGTGTCCTTTAAACATTCTGTATTATTTCTTCTTCCAGCAGTCACTGGATTTTGTTCTGTTTGGATGTCCTCTTGCCATACCGTATCAAATAGTTTTTCCACAATAACAGATGATAAAAGCATCACCATTTTTCTTTTGACAGATTCTAATGACTCCATGTACAAAGTTCTGATACCTCTGCAGCAAAATACTGAAGAGGAAGAGCAAACGTTGTCCAAGTCACTGCTACTAAACCTCTCAGTATCTGGAAGCATTCTAAAAGGAACGTCTTTTGTTGTTCTTGATAAAGACCACATTGCAGTGCTAGGAAGTCTAACTGCACCTGGTAAAGAATCCAAAGGTAACTTGAAAGATCAGATGAAGATGTTCTGAGGTCTAAAGTTTCCTTGGGCAGAGCACTAATCAGGAAATAGTGCAAATAAAATGTGAGTTGGAGCTTGAAACTAGTTAGGTAGCTGAGCTGTGCTGTTCAGAGCGCAAGCTGAAAGACAACCAGTGAAGCGGGCAGTGTGTTGCAGAGCTCACTGCTGTGTCTCAGTGTTTGCTTTCTTGCTGTTTGTGAACAGTTGAAAAGATGCAGCAGGAGAACTCCTGGATAGAGAGGAATTAAAAGAAGGACGTGGTCACTTGTAAAAGGACCTATGCGGGGAAACAGACTTAATGTCATCTAAGAAATCGGTGTCTAAAATAAGGGAAACAGTGTTATGCCTAAACTTCTGAAGTGTGGGATCACTTAAGTCAGTCACTAAATGTGGCATTTTATGACAAAATGTTCTTCCTGACTGGAAGCCACACTGGCTGCTGTCCTTCCTCTCACAGCTTCTTGTTTAAAGCTCTTCACTGGAACGCTACCTCATATTCAGATCTTTCTCTTGAGATCTAACCATCCTGACTTCATTCCTAATGTTGACTGTTACTAACTGAGCTATTTTGAAACAGTTAGTTCTGTTTCCTGGAGTGTTTCTAACTGAAAGTAGCCAAGGCAAATGTAGCATTTGTGTTGCTGTTTGGGTTTGTAACATCTAGCTCTGATTTTCCCTAGAGTGCCTAACAATATGGAATACAAAATTTCAGACGTTGCAAACTTCAAAGGAACTGCCCCTGGGAACCAGTGGACAAGTAAGGTCCATCTTTAGCTTGTGATCCATAAGCGTTGTGCGTTTGGCACGACAGCAGTGAAGAGATTAGTGGGCTTCAGGGTTCTGCTTCTGCCTGAAGAGCAGCAGATGCCAGCTTCTGACACAAAATTAACACTGACCAGTTGATGAGCAATTTTTGTCAGAGTATTTAGCCGGAGAATGGCGACCTGTGTCGGTGTCTCAGATAATTCAGCACCTTCTGACTTCTGGTTATTCGGTGAGAATGAAATAGCTAATTAAACAACCCCAAGCCAGGATTTATTCCGTTCAGAACTTAAAATTGATGGCGAAAATGATTCCTACACCTCCCTAAATAGCATTTCAAGATGTTCAGGTGTCAAATAATGATAAGTAAACTGACACCTAAGTAATAAATGCACTAGTGAAATAGAACAGCCGACTGGTTTTGTCTTAAAATTGCATAAGAGGAAATTTAAAAGATGAAATTATCAAGTGGACTCAGTGCCTTGGAGCAGCTGTTGTACTTTAAGAGATCACTGGAAAATACTCATCAGAATGCTTCTTACTTGTGCATTTAAAATCCACAGTTACTGACGGTCTGCTAACAAGTGTTAAACGTACCAAAAATAATTTAAAATAAACTGTTTGCTGACTTTTAGCTGAACTTTGTAGTAAGGAGTTAAACATCAGCTTGCGCAGGAGCGCTCTTCTCTGCTCATCTCCTCATTAATGCTATGTTTTAATGTTTTGTAGTTGTGGTGTTATGAGGAAAAATTTTTCTTTACTCATGGGAAAGTGCTGACAGTGATTATGTACAAATGTGAAACCTCATCCTTGGCAGCTGCGGTAGGAAAGCTCAAGGACAGTCAAACTCCTGGTAAGAATTTTTATAATTACACTGAAAAGATTTTGTAAAAGAAAACCTTCTGAAATTGCATTAAAATTCTTTTAATACAGTCCTGTAAAATAAAATTAATCTCAACAGCTTGAAGTAGCCTAGTGCCGTATTCTGTTCCTAGCTGTTAAATTTACCATTGCTGAGAACACCAAAGCACACAAATGCCTGAATTTATTGTGGCTTCACTTAACCTGGCTTGTTATTCAGGTACTGGAATTACTTGACGGCTCTCTACAAACACTGGAAACAAGGCCCAGTGCTGTCTTCTATAAATTATTTTTTCAAAGAGTTTGTGATTAGTCGTAGCAATGTCAAACCCTAGTTTGTAAACTTTAGTTTAAATTGTAGTGTCTTCAATTGAGCATTGCACTGGTACGATGTTGTTGCAACTAATGCTCACAGTAAGTTGTATGATAACTTATTTATCTTCCTCCCTGACGCTAAATGGAAAAACAGTGCAAAAAAGGGCATAAAATGACCTGCTGCTGAGATAAAACTGAAAACTTCCCCTGCATAAAATTACTCAGATTATGCTTTAGAAAACTCCTGTTAGTATAAGACGTTGATGCAATATTCATACTTTAATAAAAAACGTGCTTTACATGTTACCTTCATATAGTTTCATTTTTGCATACCCAGATGTGTCTTCATTTGTGGACTGGGATATCCTTGGAGACGAAGAGCTGGTTGTTTCTGTTCACTCACAGGAGTCTGTGGCTCTAAAAGCCGAGTCCAGAATGGCTGTAAGTTACCATTAGGAGCCTGTGAGGTTTTTGGTTGTTCCTCTTGTTTCTTCCCCATGCTGCTACTTTTAGGTGTTGTAGCTAAATGTATTTCAACTTCTTGCAGCTGAATAATAACATTTTGTTTTTCTTTATAGTTAAGATCCAAAAGTAACACTGTTGCTGAAGAACAACCAGAGAATTTATCAGTTGGGCAGCTCTTACTAAATCTAAAAGTAAGTAAACCAAAGATCCTGAAGTAGAGTTTTAGATCCTCTCAGAATATTGTAGTTGTCTTTTAAGCTCTTATCTTTTTCCATGTCCTCTTGCATGTATCAAGCTGACAAATCTGATAATAATATCATTATAAGCTGATAATAATTGTTACTATTGTGCTAGAAGAGTATCTGGACATGATGGAATTAAAGCTTTGTCACATGAGTATGTTCTAGAACTGTGCCATACAGGCCTGATAACAGTGCTGAAAACTTGTACAGATTTACTCATTTTTACTGAAAATCTTCTCTTAGAGTAAATAGGGTGGGAGGATATTTCACCCGAACTCCACTTTTTAAGGCTTTTTTTTTAGATTCTTATTTATGGCTTTAATTTTGTTGAAGACATTTTGGATCTAGAAAGTTGGGGTGCTGGGAATTCCACTGCAAATAGAGCAATAAGGTGTTTAGTTTCTGTCTAAAACTTGCTACAAGTGTTGTGATCCTTCAGGTTGCATCCCTTCCTGTGTGACTGTACCTGTAGTTCAGCTGCGGTGGGAAAACTTGCAATGTTACTGAAGTAACGGGCGAGTAATGTCTGAGCAGTTATCAAAAGACGCTGCTTACGTGAGTTCAGAGGGAAAATTACCCTCGTTTGGCTCTTTCACGCTTGAGAGAGGCTACCGAAACACAGAGTGGGGAGGAGTTTATGTACATTTTTTTTTTAGCTTGAATTCCAAAATAAGTCTCTTTCTACTTGGTCTAATGAGTAACAGTACAGTTCTCAATCCTATGCGTTGTAGGTCCAAGTTGCACAGTATTTGTCATTTTCAGGATGCTTCTACAACTGTGTTTGGAGATGAATTGACAGAGCTGATGTCAAAAGCCCAGACGCCAGAGTTCCAAGCCACCATTGGCTGTGTAGTAACCGCTCTTATAAACAGATGCAGAACAAATCCAAAGTGTGGCCCTCAAAATATCCTGCTACAGATAGTCCAGACTCGAGACTTGTCTTACAGGTGATGATTCTGCATTTTTTTAAATTGTAACAAATAGTCTTTAAAAGTAATTTTAAGAAGTAGAAATTCAGTTATGTATAAAGCACTCTTCAATTACCAGAATTTACTGTTGGAGATGCTTCTGCTTATTTTCTGATGAAGCGGATGCCTCCCAGATGGATTTTTGTAGAAAACAAGATTAATACTCCTGTGTTAATTGTCAATGTAGTTTTCAGTGGGTGTGGACTATACAGCCTGTTCATTTCATATTCTTACAGTTTATGTCCAGATTTAATGGCTTTTGCTTTGGAGACAGAAGACGTGCGTCTCTTACAAGCCTGCTTACAGCGGTTTCCAGATATTCCCGAAGAAATTACTTATGCTTGCTTGAAAGTATTTTTAAGGTAAGTTAGAATGACTCCTTTTTTTTTTCCTCTATATCAAACCAAGCCACTTAATAACAAGCTGTATGTTGTCAAGAATGGCTTTAATTTCGTAAAGGAGCGGTTAATGCTGTACATTAAATTTGTCATTCCAAGTACAGTCTATGTTGTAGTCTTGCAGACTGGCACATTTTTTACAAGATGTCTGTTGCCTATTTCTAAATACTATGTAAAAGGTAATTGACATGCCTTTTGGTAACACTGCTGGCTGGAATGGTATTCCCATCCTTCTGTGTGTGATGTTACTGTGCAATAGATTTAATTGGGAACTTACCTGGCGTAGGAAGCCCACAAAAAATGATCAGCGTAAGTTCACGACAAAAATGGCTTGCATAGATCTCAAAATGGATGACGTTTTAGGCAGGCACTGTAACCAAAAGAAAAGACTGTTGTAAGTTAGAAGCATGAGATCTTGTTAATTTTATACCTTAGAATTGTCAGATTTATTGCTAAATATTAGGAAAATTGTAACTGTATTATGGGTTGAAGCAGTCCCACTAAAGTCAGAATCCAAGAACAGTCTCAAACGGAGTGTAACTTTACATCAGCTCGTGACAGAATGTCTAACAGAGAAACTAACACTATTGGAAGAGCAGTAAACGTATCGTTCAAGGTTAACAACTACAAAATATTTAATGATTCTCCCATGGCCTTCATTCATTCTACAAGACTCTATATTTTACTATATTTTCTTTTTACTTTTATAGTAAGCTTCAGATAGTTCATAGTGTGTACTGCTGTTGGGTTGATGGCACTGCTGATTTCAAAGCTAATGATTAAAAGTATTAAGGTCTGACATTCTCTTGTGCAGCATTAATGAAGCCTATCTTCAAGGAATAGACGTGAATCTAGAATCTGTGATCTGTTACATTGATATTGAATACAACAGCAGAGAATTTAAAATTGAAAATGGTTTCGGTGCGAAGATGAAACCACACAGGTGGAGTAATGGATTCACCAAGGAAACCTATCTGACAAATGATGGTGAATTATGCCCCATTGGACCACAGAAGGCAGCGTTATTGTATCCTCTGCGTTCTCAAGAAGAAAGTCAGTGCGTTATTTGTGACATGAATGTTTATGTTTAGTATTTAAAAGACGTATCTTCTGTTTCTGTTGAAAATTTGAGAAGTTACAATAAGAAAAGTTCTGACAAGAGAAGTTCCTGCCCTGTAGAAAAATTATTTAGGATATAAATAAAAACAGTTCACTTTTAAAAAGCATCTACACCGACTTAAGCATAGAATGTTAGGGGTAGGAAGGGACCTCTGGACATCATCAAGTCCAACTCCCCTGCCAGAGCAGGACCAGAGAATCTAGGGCAGGTCACACAGGAACGCATCCAGATGGGTCTTGAAAGTCTCCAGAGAAGGAGCCTCCACAACCTCTCTGGGGAGCCCGTTCCAGTACTCTGGAACCCTCACAGTCAAGAAGTTCCTCCTCATGTTGAGGTGGAACCTCCTGTGCTCTCGCTTGCATGCTATTAAGAGTCTGCAGCCAAAAAGTTACCGTTCCAGGTGGTACTCCCATATTGACGCACGGGATGAAGGGCCGGTATTCCAGTGCCTCACACGGTTATTTCGGCACATCGCCTTTCAGCTAAAGGCGGACAACAGCGCGCTTCATCGCAGCTGCTCGGCTGTCGGGAATCCCTTTGATCTTCTGGGAGAGCAAATACCCAGCGAGCACTTTATTACCACCACTTCGGCTGCCGAGCCCACATGACGATGCCAACACCTCCTGCGTGCCCCCAGGGCCATCTCGCGGTGCCCCGCGGGGTGCCCGTCCTCGCTCTGCCTTTGAGCCGCTGCCCCGCGCTCCATCCTAACGCACCAACAGCTCGCTGGGACACGGCGCCTGAGCTCCAGCGCGCAGCCCATCCTGGCGCGATGGGAAATACGGAGCAGGGTATCAAATATCATGCTGGGGGAAGAGAGCATTGATTTAAAAAAGAAAGGGAAGATAACATGGCATTAAGAGGTTTTTCCCCATTGCTGGAGACCCAAGTGAGCGTCCTCACTGGTCGCCTCTGCTCAGCTCCTGCCTCAACCGTCCTTGCAATCATTTGCATGGAGGAAATGAGCACAGATGGTGCTTTCTTTGAAATACAGAAAGGAAGAGGAAGCTGCGTTCCAGGGAGGGGGTCAGAAACACACTGTGCACCCACATTACAGAGGCTGTTTGCTCATGGTTTTGGTTGCTGCGTTCCTCTCTACACTTGATGGGCTGGTACGGGAAGGGGTTTGTAGGTTTTAGAATAATAGAATGGTTTGGAAGGAAGCTTAAAGATCATCTCGTTCCAACCCTCTGCCATGGCAGGGACACCTCCCACTAGACCAAGTTGCTCAAAGCCCCGTCCAACCTGGCCTTGAACACCTCCAGGGATGGAGCATCCACAGCCCAGGGTCTCACCACCCTCAGAGTGAAAAACTTCTTCCTAATTTCTAATCTAAATCTCCTCTTCTCCAGTTTGAAGCCATCACCCCCCGTCCTATCACTATAATCCCTCAGAAAGAAGCCCCTCCCCAGCTTTCTTGTAGGTCCCCTTCAGATAGTGGAAGGCCACAAGGTCTCCCTGGAGCCTTCTCTTCTCCAGCTGCACAAGCCCAACTCTCCCAGCCTGGCCTCCCAGCAGAGGTTCCA